>LR750422.1:367825-517953 GCA_902729485.2 Mus minutoides
CCCCTCCCACATAATGGCCCTGGCGTTCCCCTGTACTGGGGCATATAAAGTCTGCATGACCAAGGGGCCTCTCTTCCCAATGATGGCCAACTAGGCCATCTTCTTCCATATATGCAGCTAGAGACATGAGCACAGGGGGAACTAGTTAGTTCATGTTATTCTTCCACCTATAGGGTTGAAGACCCCTTCAGCTCCTTGGTACTTTCTCTAAGAAAGATCAGAATAAGAGGTGGTGAGGTGAGGTCTTTCCTTCTGTCTTTCCGTCCCCAATATCCTCATGTTTTTGCTTTGTATGTTTTCCCTCTTATCTGTTGGGAATGACATTGAATTTTATACTGTGACAGAACTCGGATCTACAGAAGAGGGTAATTTCGTAAGGCAGTTAGAATTTTCTCGCTGACATTTTCTATTGTAACTCACAATGCCAATTAATTTGTTAATTCATTAGCAATGTAACAGAAGAATAGACTTTGAAAACACTGTGCTTTGTGTAGATGGTGCTTAATTATGCCTAATTAAATACTATGGAAGACCTGATTATACCTTTGAGTATTTCTTAGTCTGAGAAAAAAATCAAAAAACAAAACAAAACAAAAAACCCCAAGGTTTGTAGTCATGAATACAATGAACAAAAGCTGAATTCAACGTATCTTTATATACAGAAAAGGAAACAAATTATAGAGTAGTACTGGGAATGTTCCACAAATCTGGGCGCAGATTCTCCACGCACGCTCATGTGTTACTGTTTATTTTCATTATTAGGCAGAATCTCGAGTAAATCCATGTATAAACCACACTGATTCCGAACTCGGAGAACAGTGCCAATAGGTAAACAATTTCAGGGCAAACTGATGCTTTATTTTCTTTCCTGGAAGTCAGGAAAGCATTTTTTCCAGATGGCCATGGTGCATATGGCCGTGAGTACTGTGGTGGCCAAAATAGGAAACGAGAACATGGTTCTTTCCAATTAAATCAATTCTGTCCTTGAGAGAAGAAATTTCACAAAGTGTCCCTGAGGATGAGAGACACACACACAGAATAGCTTTCATGCCCACCCAGACAGATCTATTTTTTGGTGTTCAGGTCAGTTGACTTTACTTTGTGATTTTAGGGAAAGAAGGCCATGAGTTTAACCATGGGCTGGCAATTGGCAGGTCAAAACAAGTTGTGTTTATCCTCTTTCTTTCTAGAACATTGGGTGAGTTCTCCCTGCTTGTTTTCTCCTGTGTAAAGTGGGAGTCACTGCCCTAGGCTGCCCAACAGATTGTTGTGAAGATAAAATAATGAATGTGATGAGGTCCTTTGCAGTCACAAAGGCCATATTATACATCCCAGGACTTGACGAGAATAACCAGTAATTCAGTTCCTGCTGAGGAACACATGATCTCTTCCTGAAAAGATGAAACTATTTATTAGTTATTAGTAAGGGTGAGATTTCTAGCTTTGTTTGGACCCTTGCTCTGACAGCACCTTGGTGGTTATCCAGTTAATCTTAATTAAGGAATACTTTGATGGTCTATGTGTAAGCAGCTCGGTTGGAAGCTGACTTTTGCTAGGCGATCTGATTGAATTTGTTATCAAATTTCAGCTCCCCCAAACACAAGACATGTACACAGCATAAAGGTACCATTACACAGTCTATTTTAAGCAAATAACCAGATGGAGACCAAACACATATATATGAAATGCAGTCCATGCTGGAGCCTGCTACATCTCTAGTTCATCTTCATGATTTCATGGGTTAGAGAAGTGGCTCTCAATCTTTCTAATGGTAAGACCCTTTAACACATCAAATTCATGGTGACCCCCAACCATCAAATTACTCTTGTTGTTAGTTCATAACTGTAATTTTGCTACTGTTATTAACTGCAGTGTAAGAATCTGATATGTGGGATATCTGCTATGCAACCCCTGTGAAAAGGGCCTTTGATCCCCAAAAGGGATCACAACTCATAGGTTGAGACCAACTGGGTTAGAGGGAACTGGCCTAATCATTCCAATCAAACTAATTCCTATTCCCTCTTTTCTTTCTTCATCTTAATTTTACCTTCGTCTCTGGGGAGGTCTATAAGTATCTGGAAAGTATCTCAGACTAGTGAAAATGGCCAATAAAGATCCTTTCTAGCTTCCCATTTGAAACCTGCATGTTTTTGTTTGTTTTATTGAGTATTTCAATATTCTACCCTACTGGTCCCATCTGTGTGTGCATCCAGCCACGATCTGTATGATGTGTGGACTTCAGGTGATTTCAAGGCTGGAATCATGAGTCTTATTTAGCTAGCACACAATTCTAAGTGGTTTTCCTGTGGTCAACAAAATTGTATTCTTTCCCTGAGAAATAACCTATTCACGAATGGGACAACTTTAGAGGAGAGACAGGCAGCTGCTGCTCACTAGGCTAACAGTTTAAGCCTAGCCAGGAGAATGTGCTGATGAGAGCCAGTCAGTTACAACATGAAGACAAAGAAGAACAGTGAGCCCACACCTTATTTGTCCTACCCAGCAGCGCTGTTGCAGTGTGGCAAAATTTCTATCACTAGTTTGATCTGCTTGGATTTCCTCTAATTCAGTGTAATAGAATTATCAAAGTTGCCCAGAAAGGGCGGGGGTCCTGAGATTTATTATATTACTGCCTTTATATTCAATCCTACTGTGGCTGAGTACCTGGATTATTACATCATCATCATTGTCGCCGTCATCATCATCATCCTACAAATTCTTGTGCTTTCTAAGGTTGGAGAACAATTATCCTAGTAAATCTTGGAACCACATCATGAATTTCATGGCTATAGGCACTTTTTTATTCATGGTTCCCTTTTTCTGTAAAAGAAATAAAAGACTAGCAATTGAGTTTCACTACTACATTGGTATCAAGATGAGTGAGTGCCCACATTAAATATTAAAATATTATCTATTTTTGTATTTATTTTTAGTTAATTAATTAATTAATTTTACCTCCCTACCAGTTTCCCCTTTCTTCTTTCCTTCAAGTAACTCCCCTTCATCAACTCCTCCTCCCCTTCACTTCAGAAAGGATCAGGCCTCCCATGGATATTGTGATGGTTTGTAGAGTGGCACTATTTGGAGGTATGGCCTGTTGGAGCAAGTGTGGCCTTGTAGGAGCAGGTGTGTCACTGTGTCAGTTTTAATTCCCTAGTCTTAGCTGCCTGGAAGCCAGTATTCTGCTAGCAGCCTTCAGATGAAGATATAGAACTTGAAGCTCTGCCTGCACCATGCCTGCCTGGACACTGCTATGCTCTTGCTTTGATAATGGACTCAACATCTGAACCTGTAAGCCAGCCCCAATTAAATGTTACCCTTATAAGAGTTGCCTTGGCATGGTGTCTGTTCATAGCAGTAAAACCCTAACTAAGACAGAAATTGGTACCAGCATAGTGGGGTATTCCTGTGATAGCCTGACCATGTTTTTGGGAGGACCGTGGAAGAACTTTGGAACTTTGGGCTGGAGGAGACATTGGGATGTTTTGTGGGAGCTTGGAAGATAATGTTGAGAACAGTGCAGAAGATGGAGGCCTGGCTTGTGAAATTTCAGAGGGAAGATTAAAGACTCTTAACAGGACCATTGCTGTTTTGATTGTGAAGCTTCTGTGGTTTTGGTTAGCTGGGGCTGAAGAATCAGCTGTGAATAACATGATCCCAGAACTACTAAAGTGAAACCTTTGCATTACTGAAACTATTGATGCTGGTTAGCTGGAGCTAAGAAATTAGCAGTAATTAAGAAGAGACCAAGTGAAATCTTCTGGGAAGTATTTCCTGAGAGCACAGAGAAGGTGTGTTCCAGAGGCAACCACAGTTGTACCTTGTGATGGAAGCTGGACTTGATAATGTGTAAGAGTCACCCAGGTGGTACTGGTTTTGAAGGCATGAAGGGGCTACGAAGAACAGCTGAGGCTTTGTACTGTGAAAGGCCATGGAAGGCCACTGGTGAAGGTGCAGCCTCAGTTGCAATTGATGACCCCGGACTGAAGAGGTCAAGCAAAGGAGTTGAGGCTTAGCACCATGAAGAGAGCCTATGAGATGCTATTGGTGAAGCCTAGCTGTAGCAGAAGACAGCAGTGTTTTGGAGATACCAGTACCATGAGATGACCACCAAGAACAGCAGCAATAGTAGAGTACAGGCAGCTGAAGCCTAGAAGACAAGGTGTGTGCTACAAAGGACAAAGCTGGAGAAGTGTGCCAAGCCCTTGGAGGATCCCAGAAGATAGTGAGTGAATCCCAGACATTGGATAGTATGAGTTTGGTTTTGATTTTGACTATGATTGTGCCCTGATATTTTTCCCTCTTGAAGTAAGAAAGTATTTTAGTTAAGCCCACACACAGTTAAGAGACTCTGAATTTTAAAAGATATGGGATATTTTAAAGGAAATTGAAATTTTAATATGTAGAGACTGTGGGATTTAAAAGTTATTTAGATCTTGGGGATGAATAAGAAAGTAAGGATTAAGGCTTAATAGTGATGTGATTGTGTGTCAAGTTGACAAGGGGTCAATTGTATTGGCTGGTTTTGTGTGTCAACTTGACACAAGCTTGAGTTATCACAGAGAAAGAAGCCTTCCTTGGAGAAGTACCTCCATGAGATCTAGCTGTAAAGCATTTTCTCAACTAATGATCAAGGGTGGGAGGGCCCAGCCCATTGTGGGTGGAGCCATCCCTGAGCTAGTAGTTTTGGGTTTTATAAGAAAGCAAGCTGAGCAACCCAGGGGGAGCAAGCCAGTAAGGAACATCCTTCCATGACCTCTGCATCAACTTCTGCCTCCTGACCTACTTGAGTTCCAGTCCTGACTTTGGTGATGGACAGCAGTGTGGAAGTGTAAGCTGAATAAATCCTTTCCTCCTCAACTTGCTTCTTGTTTATGATGTTTTATAGAAACCCTGACTAAGACAGATATCAACCAGTTATGGCATATTATGTTATAGTAAGTCTAGGCACCACCTTTGTTATTAAGACTAGACAGGCAATCCAGTAGGAGGAAAGGGTCCCAAAAGCAGGCACAGAATCAGAGATGGCCCTTATTCCTGCTGATAGAAGTTCCACAAGAAGACCAAGCTACATAGCAGTAATTTACGTGCAGTGCAGAGGGCCTAGGTCAGTCCTGTGCAGGCTCCCCGGTTGGCAGTTTAGTGTTTGTGAGCTCCATAAGCCCAGGTTGGTTGATTGTGTGGGATTTCTTCTAGTGTCCTTGACCCCTGTGGTTCCTACTATCCTTCCTTTCTGTCTCCCCAAGCTCTGCCTAATGTTTGACTCTGGGTCCCTGCATCTAAACTTTTATTGACCTTTATTTCTGATTTAAAAATTAAAACATTTTCATTGGTTCTGAAAACAATTTTAACCTTATGTACCCAATCTCCTATTTTCTTCATAGATCAGTGCCGAGCCAGACAGATGAGGGGAAAAATAACACCTAATACTCTGGAAACTTGGATTCTAAATATTGTTATTCTAACATAGCATGAATAGACTCAAGTCAAAATCCTTATGGGAGTTCAGGGCATACAGCCTTGCAAAAGAACATCTGCAGGTTGTTCTTGTTTTTGGAGCTAGATATGTGCATATGGAGGCAGCAAAAATGTTTTCAGCTGACTTCTTAACCTAGAAAATGCAGAAGCTGGGAGGGAAGACTCTCTTAGCTTTGCTCAAGCATCACCATGCTACTTAAAATGCAAATGCATATCAGGGATTCATACCAGTGCAGATTAGTGAACTTTCGGCAAAGAGAATACCAATTATGAGGTCCTGGTGAAGTTTCTTCCTGAGAACTGAAGAACATATGGGAGAAGGAAAGGAAGAAGAAGGGAAATTTCCTGACAGATAGCCAAGATGACACAAGAAGAGAAAAAGGACAGATCAGGGACTGCAGGCAGCAGAGAAGGGAATGTAATGGAGGGGAGAGCATAGACTCCGACCCTATAGATCCCCTTGAGAAAGACTATGTGTCATTCCTGAGTTTTGAGGCAATGACCAGCAAGCAATGATTGCTTTCTGGATGCAAAAATCTGTGATTCAGGCTTTCTTGCTGATAAAAGGCCCACGTGACCCAACTGACTAATGTCAGGAAAGGAAGAATTATTAGGTGAGATTTGTAAAGACGTTCCAAAAGCTTGCTGAATAGGAAGCTGGAAAACCAAGTCAGATGGGAGGGTTTTGTTAACTATTCTCTCTTATCCAGACTGTATATAGAAACAGTTAGAGCTACAGAGGCCATATAGTGGTCATGCAGTGCACATGGAAGTAGAATCCGTGTGTGCTAAGAATAATAAAGCGAAGAGATGGATGGCCATAATCTCGGTGCTACCAAGGCCACACCAGGTGTGTAGTATTCATTGCTTCCCTTTAACTTCTATAGATGACAGAAAACACACTATTTTGTTTAAGCCCCTATCTTTTTAAGTTTCTATTACGGTCAAGTTGCACACAATTCCCATCTGACCACTTTGTCTATGAATAAAAATGAAAGAATGTAGTTGGTTTCCTTTGCCTTCCTCAAAAAGATGATCCTGTTTAGGTGAAATAGTGCTTCAAACTGTGGAGGGTAGAGCTTACTTGCATATGAGGACTTGAGGTTTCCCTTGTGAGACACTGTTTTCATATGAGAATGTTGCTTCTTCCTCTTGGTAGTAAGATTTTTTTCTCAAACTCCTATGATTCTAACACCTATTATTCTCTATAACCATATACTCCTTCCTACTGCAGCTGCTTCTGACTTTTTAAGATACAAAATAACTTCTCCTGGTCCTGGGAATCAAACCCAGAACCTTCTCCCTTGGGAAATGACTCCTTTAAACTTTATTATTTAAACCAACCACAGCTAAGGTGTTATTGTCTCTTCTGTGCTAAGGTGATTTTCTTAAATGATTACATAAAGACAAAATTAATTTGGATTTGATTTTTGAGATTTTTAAAGAGTAGTGCCTGTGTAACAGCACACATAAAACTGATGATTTAGCTTGCTGCAGATCAGGAACTTGAAGTATAATACTAGATTTCTGAATTACCAGGTATCTATTGAAATAAAACGCTATGCACAATTGCTCCATGTAACTGATAATGTTTAAGCTAGATGGCAATTTTTCAAACTTTGCTGATTTCTTTCCTTCAGTTTTATCTGAAAGAAATAAAATATCAAGGCATAATTCTCTAAAAGCACAGGAAGGTGTTTGTAAGTAATTTTCTGTTGAATTGACCATACAGTCCCTAATTCTTCTTGGGCTTATAGGCTGGTTGTTTTCTTAAAAGCACAACTAGTATAAATAATTGTTTGCAATAAGAAAAATATCTGTCACTGGATTTTGTTATATGGGTACATATATAATGTATATGTACATCTATATACATAATGGCAAACAGCTATATATATATATATATTTATATGTAGTATTTATAATATTTATATGGTGTGTGTGGCATATCTAGACATATGAGTATGTACACAGATAACACACATAGGGTTAATATTATTATGTAACGTGCTTTTCAATATGAGAAACACACGGGAAACTTTATTGACTACTTTTCTGTATTAGTTTAGTATCACATCTTTAGAATTTCAAGGTAATGTAATCTACTTATTTCTAGAGAGTCAGAAATGCCAGGGCAAATTAAATGTGAGGATTTAGTTTTGCATGTGGCATATGCTTCCATTTCCAGCATTCAGGTGGTGATGGCGGGAGGGTCATAAGTGTGAGGCCATACTTGACAACAATATATGGTGTATTCTATACTTGGCCTGGTGAGTTCCAAGCCATCCTGGGCTATGTAGTGAGATTCTGTTTTGAAAAACTACCCATCAACAATGGAAACAGAAGCTTCTGGGATTCATTGAGATCTAGAGTGTTAGGCCCCAGGTACATGTGAGCCAACCACCATCTTTCAATAAAGATAATAGCTTAAAATAGGGATTGTTGAGATTGGTGGAGGCTGAGAAGAAAGTGTCTGAATTAAGAGAAGAGGGAGAGGGAGGGCATTGTGTGGACTTTGGAGACAGAAGTCTTGCAAATGGGCAGACCCCAATTGAATCAGAATGCAAAAGGAAGTGATGACTCTGAGGCCACCACCACGATCAACATCAATCTGCCTAGCACTGAAGAGCAGTATGTGGAGAAGCAAGGGCTCAAAATGAATGTTTTTTTCCTTTCCAATATACTACCAAACACAAATGCTATAGGCCTGAAGCCAAAGATTATTCTTGGACTGGCTCTTTTCCAATGCTCTAAATTTAACCAGCTAGGATTCTTAAGTGCCAGCTTGCTCAACCTTTTGAAGTATAGAATTTGTCTTTTAATAATAAATCTGAATTTCACTTCAGTGGTGGAAAAAGACTATGCTTCCCTATCAAAAGAAATAGTGTTTCCTGGAGCTACGTAATGAGCAGGGCTAAAAGATAGATGGCAGCATAATTTGAAAGAAACAATACATACACACCGACATGCACATAATAAAGCATGTGCATCTTATGAGTCTTGTGGGCAACATTGTCAGCCCAAGTGTCTTAGCTTCATTGCATATATATATATATATATATATATATATATATATATATATATATATATATATATTGCATTATATACTTATATATGTACATAAATGAACATATATGTATCATGTCTCTATATAATTTTAGGAAAATATAAAATAAGATTATTCCTTGAGGTTTTATCAAGCAATCTTGGTGTTATTTGTCTTTCCTTCTGCATTGATCTCCTTCCCTTCTGCCTCACTACTAAAACCCCAGTATCAGGCATGAGAAACCTTTTGAAGGGTAGGTCAGCATAATTCAGGTGACTGCAAACAATATAGATTATCAGTGTAGCCCTTGTCTGCCTCTCAAGGGTTGAGGGTGGGCCACTATTGCTTAAGAAGCTGGATCTTTCCTGCAGTCAAGCTTCCGATGGTTCCACAAAATACTATGCAAGCTGCCAAGGGAGGGAAGCAGTTAAACAGTCCTACCCAGGGGCAGCACTATGAACTATGACAATTATTAGCATGGTAATATATTCATTAAGGTGTAAGGACTGGTAGACCTGTGCGTATGGCAACCAAAAGCTGTGTAATTGGACTTAGAGCACACTCAAAAGGAGGGAAATCATGTCTGTCATGAAAATCTCAGCAGCCTTCCAGGACTAGTGAAGTCAAAACCTCAGAAAAGAATCCACCACTGCCACTTTACTAGACTAGCATAATGCCTTCCTTCATTGTAAATCTTATTCTTATACACACAGATAAGTGTAGATTCCACCCCTCACCAAACAAACTTTTCTTTGCAGCAAAATGGAGAACATCCCAGAAAAACACATCTGGACACAATACAGAGATCCAAGAATTGTCTGGGTGAATACCTTTACATCACAGTCCCTGTATCAGGAAGATTACAGGGATGTTCAGAGAAGATCATAGAACAGGTGGCAGAAAGAGTGTTAGAGTCAAATACCAGGAAGTCTGTGGGGAAACAGTCTCTCCTAGATATGGCTACACAAACTGGAGCAGTGGAAACACCAATGGGCATATAGAGATGAAAGAATATTTCCCAGAGTGAGCTATAGCCAACCATTGACTGCAGGGAGAAGGAGAGTAGCTTCAATCAGGGATGAGCCCCATTTATGGGTCATCCAGTGCAGAGTGGTCAGCCTTTAAACAATATACAAAAATGGGCTCAGCAGGTTGTGTTCATTCATATATATATATATATATATATATATACATACACATACACATACATAACACAAATATAATCGGAGAAAAAGAGGATATTAACTTGAGAGCAGGGCCATGGAATGGGCTTGAGGATGAGTAACTGGTAGGGGGAGGAGAGATGAAAGAAATAACATAATTCTATTTCAATTTAAAAAAACATTAAAACAGTAAAGCACATGGAAAACATCCCTCCATTTTTAACATGGATGATCTTAGATGCTATCACCATTTATCCTTTTTTTGTTTGTTTTGAATCATGTCTGCAAGGTGCTCTGTCTGCGTGTATATATGTGCACCGTGTTCCTGGAAGTGGACTTGTTGGGTGGTTGTTAGCTCTTATGTGAATGTTAGGAACTGAAACTGGGTCTTTTGCAAGAGAACCAAGTTCTCTTGAGCTCTGAGCCATCTCCCAGCCTACTATTATTCTTTAGTTAAGAACCAATTGTTTGAAATAAGAACCTGAAAGGGGTGTGTTTTCAGCATAAATGGCTGCTTAAACCATGCTTTTTATTCAAATTAAAGAAACAGCATTCAACTGCTGAAGGTTTAATTTGTCACCGACAACCCTGAGCAATAGTGTACAACTGTCTGAGCTTTCTCCTTAATCTGTACATCCTTTGGGAAGTCATGTGCTTTGGTTAAGAGCATCTTTGCTCTGTGCTGGTGAAATCAAACCCTAAAGTGGATGGAGCAGAGTAGTGAACATGTTCTTAGAAATAGCAAATTAATTAAGGAATCTATTGATGCTTTGAGAGCTGGAGCTTTGGTAGATGGATGGGTTGGAGACCTCAGCAGTCCTGATGTTTGTGAAATAACACGGTGCAGTAGACGGATGTCACGGTCTCGAGATGAGTGCCTGAGGTCTGGTGTGAGTGGAAAGCTGGTCTGTGCAGAGGAAGGTGTTTCATATCACACGGCTCTTTCAATGCATTCTCCTCTTCAAATGTATAGGGTGTTCAGTTAAAAAGGTCTGAACAGATTTAGCAGGTTTAAAACACAACAATGCTCCATGATGTTTTATACATTGAGATGATCTATAATTGACACAAATGTTCTTATCATTTCTTAATGTAGTTCAGAAACTTTTTTCTCTGCAAACACGTGTAGGTACATGTTCATCTATTTTTTCTAACGTTATGGAAATGGTAGGCTGAGGTGTAGCTCTGTGATATAGTAATTTTCTAGAATGTTTGAAGCCTGGTGTTCCATAGTTAGCCTAATAAAAATGGGAGTGAAAAATATCATGTAACATCTTCTGTATCCTTTAAAATACTATGCTTTATAGCATTTTCCATAATAGTAAACACAAGCCACTTATATCCTATCATAGAGTGGATCTGTGCTCTATTTAACCAAGTGGGTGGCTGTTTGAGACGTCTTGAAGTTTTCATTACTAAAGATGATGCATAATGAATACCAAAGCTACTTATAAAAGGCCTCTTATTTCTTTTCCTAGGAATGTCTTGCTCATTTCATCTAATATTACTAGATTGGCCGTACTTTAAAATTTGACCATTGAAACTATCACTCTTTTGTAATGTGAATAATAGCTACTTTAAAGGATAAAATAATAAAAATATTATTTTGCATCATTTACATGGTTTAAAACATATACCCTCATGCATAAAAATGACATAATATAGTGTATATATCTTAGGGTCTTTCATTCCTTCAACCCAAAATGGTCATAGTGTTTTCAAAGTGACCAGCTATTTCTACAGAGATAATTTGTGTGGTACCTCTCCCAGCCCCATGCTGGAAATGATGGGGTTGTATTAGTGAGATATGGTGGCTCTCTTTTTTTTTTTTTTTTTTCAACTTTTATTAGATATTTTCTTCATTTACATTTCAAGTGTTATCCAGAAAGTTCCCTATATCCTCCCCCCTCCCGGCCCTGCTCCCCTACCCACCCGCTCCCACATCTTGGCCCTGGCGTTCCCCTGTATTGGGGCATATAAAGTCTGCATAACCAAGGGGCCTCTCTTCCCACTGATGGCCAACTAGGCCATCATCTTCTATATATGCAGCTAGAGACACGAGCCCAGGGGGTACTAGTTAGTTCATGGTTATTCTTCCACCTATAGGGTTGAAGACCCCTTCAGCTCCTTGGGTACTTTCTCNTAGTAAATTGTATCTTGGGTAGTCTAGGTTTCTGGGCTAATATCCACATATCAGTGAGTACATGTTATGTGAGTTCTTTTGTGAATGGGTTACTTCACTCAGGATGATGGCCTCCAGATCCATCCATTTGCCTAGGAATTTCATATATTTATTGTTTTTAATAGCTGAGTAGTACTCCATTGTATAGATATACCAAACTCTCTTTCACAGCAATGAAAAAGCAACAAAACAAAAAGCCCAACCACAACAACCCCAACCACAACAACAACAACAAAACAAAAACTGGGAGTACTTCAAAATGATCTGCTGAAAAATGTCACCACCAGGTTAGATATGATGTCCATCACAGTGACCACAAAGGGAGGTCAGAGGACTGGGTCACAGTGACTTTGAAAGAGGGTCCCAATCTGTAGTCTTGGCAAGGAAAAGGAAAATGAAACTGATCCAGTGATCATAAGGAGATTCTTGCAGAGAAGCTTCTCTGGCTTTTCAGATAAAGCATAATTGAGAAAACACAGTCTCTCCTGCAAGGGAAGCCACATCTCTCTAAGGACACAAATTGAAAAAGATCCTGCTGGAATAACAGGGAGGGGTAGGCATTGAGAACTGCCTAGGGAAGCAAACAGTGAAAGGGCAGTAAAGAATGGAGAACAGGATTAACTGGGCTGTCTTTACCGTCTAATTTCTTGACTTTGTAGTAGAATAAAAGTATTTTCTGCTATAGAGAACCTTAAAGTCATGTCATCATGAGAAAAGTAAAGAAAGGAAAGCCACACACAGATAGACTCAGTTATCAATATGAAGGCATGATGTGTTTGTTTATGCAAATTCTTGATACATCAAGCCACTTTGAAAGTCCCAACTCTACTGTCCAGAAACAATGAAGGTCACACCCTATGGAAACATGATGTCCTGAGCAAGGAAGAGTGGCAGTATGCTAGCCACTTTGCCCCAAACTTTTCTACTTGAAATATGCCCTTGAAAGGGAAAAACAAGAAGAAAACACCCAAGACACCAAATTAGAAACTTAAAAAAAAGTACTTAGTGCTATAAAAAAACCTAGTTGTATAACATCCCAAGAATGAATTTTAAGTACATTCAAGTCTTGAGGCAGGCAGCACCTGCCTAGTTCTGATACACTTTAATTTCTGATTTGACTTTCAGAACATCTGGGGGAAAGGGGTAAACAACACCGATCTCAAGACTCTCAAAGGTGAGAGGAGATATTTCCCTTCAAAATGGAAGACAGGTCACAGACTGGGCGAGCCATTAAAGGAGACTCACTGGTTTGGAGGACAGAACAGCTGAAGTCATTCCTGACCCTTAATTCAAGAATTTTTCACACGCATATGTGCCATTGGACTGGTTTTAGGCATCCTCTCAACTATGTGATTGGCAGATTTGTCTGTCTTACGTCATTCAGCTAGCCTTCTCCCTTTTTTAAGGAAAGAAGCTTTCTTTGCTCAACAAACCAAACCAAACCAACAACCAAAACACACTAAGAAGAGTTATTTTTGAATATTTTGCTATATCTAGGATTGAATAAATAATTGAAGGCATAATAGGAAAAACAGTGCCTCTTTGTCATATGTGGATGGGGTTATGCTAAGTATTACAACCTCATCCTGCTTTTATGAGGGTATGGTAGATGTAATTACCATAAAATACAGTCACTGCAGCAAACTTTAGTGGCTGTCTCATTGCCACTGATTTACTTTTGATTTTTTTTTAGGACTTTAGGAATTAGGTTATGGTATTTGGCTGTGGAGGTCATTCTTCAACTTATTAGAAGCTAATGGCATGAGATGAATTATGTAATGAAAAGAGAATGGAAGAGACAAAGGGCATGTGTTGCACTGGGATGGGGAAACAGGGTAGGATGGAGCCTCAGTCCAGAAGCATCTGCAGCTGAGTAGCAGATACACTTCTCTTACTTGCTGGTTGTTTTGTACAGTGCATCTCCTTCATCACCAACTTCTTGGTACCCACTACACCAAACCTACTCATTCAGGAAGACCACATGCTTTCATTCTGCCTCCCCACCATATTGTGCCCTGTCGTTTACACAGAGAGATGGCTAGCTAAGTCATGTATGGCTTATCATAAATTATACACATCAGACTAATGCTAGGTTTTAAAAAGATTTTCTCAAAAGCCACTAAGTTCCAAGGCAAAATACTACAGTGATGTTTGATGTTGATTGCCTATTTGATGGGATCTAGACTCACCTTGGATGTAAACTCGGCATGGCTGTGAGGCATGTCTAGACTTGAGTTAACTAAGGTGAGAATACCCACCCAAAGGTGGGTGGCACCATCTCATAAGTTGGGGTCTGAGATAGAGTAAAAGTGAGAACACAAACCCAGTATCAGCAAACATCTTTCTCTGCTTACACATGCAGAGGCATCTGCTCTGGAAGTCTAAGCTGTGGAACACTTAAACATTTGTTTCTTTGCTCCTTCTCTGAAATAATTGCATAGCCTAGTCTGTGTGCATTCTCACATGGTTTGCTTTGATGAATGGAACATGAATGAAAATGATGAGCTACCTGGTGACCTTCCCATTGCAAGCCCATTGCTCTCTTACCACCTCTACTAAGAGAAGAATACACATTCTGGAGAGGGGCTTTTCAGCTTAATGAAGAAATTAGGAGATGCAGATCTATGATAAACTTATACCTGGCATATGTAGTGAATACAAAACTTGAATTCTTCTACATTCCAAGTTTAATACTTTTTTTAAATAAAGCTCCCAGGATACTGTTGTTTTCTCACAGTGGCAAAGCCTTGATATAGTTAGGGAAGACATAATTAAAGTTAAAGATTTAGAGTAGCAAAGAGTGTCTTCATTATATTCAGTGTTTCCCTGCTATGCTTTTACATATCTAGTATGGCACATACAATCTTAATATAAAGAAATGCATATTTCTTTAGAAAGAAATACATTCATTGTAAAATCCTTCCTCATCCCATCTATTGCTTTGGCTGTTACTCCTAGGTTCTGACTGGTTGTGTGTACCAGGGACACGGTCCTCTTGAAGGACTGGGTTGTTAATTTGGTAAATCTCTTTGTTACATTGTTGTTCTACACTGACAGCACCTCAGAGGCTCTGCCAATGGATGTGGAAGAGAAATGTTTTTGTCTCAGCAGGACCTCCTTTGTAATAATGGGTGATGGGCCACCCATTATTATGAGTTCTTTGAACAGTCATTCCCTGTTGCCACCTTTCTAGCTCTCAGGAAAGCTTGCCCCATCTCTGGGAATAGTCAGTTGCGTACTCTCCTGCTTCTGAGGGGCTTTGTGCTACCCAGTGGGTCAGTGGCCCTTGGTGCCTTTCAGATGCATTATGCATACAGCATCGTTGACTTCTCCCCTCTCAGATTCGTTCTCTGTGTTTAATTTCCTCAGATGAGCTGCCATCACGCGTTCTTTCATCATTCTGCCATCATATTCCCGGGGCCCTATAGTCATTTTGAGTTGTGCTGCTTTCTTTTATATCCCTGGCATGAGAGCGTGTCAAATAAAAGTACAATAATGCCTTCCCTATCATTTTCTAGATTTCTACCAATTTCAGCTACCCCGTAATTGGGAGGGAACCAGAATACCAGGTTGGAGTGGGAGATGAAAAAGGGAGAGAGCTGTCATTGAGGTGGTTGCCATCAACACAGAGCATAGCTGAAAGGTGACATTATTTCCTCAGTCTCACTCCCAGCAAAAACAAAACCCAAAGGTGCTATAGTGACTTGAACACGGTAGGGCAGCCCCTAAGCAGTGGAAGCAGGATGTGTTTCCCTATATGGCTCTAATCTTCTTAGAAGGGACGATATGCATAGGAATTAAACAAGGGAAAATGCGAGGCTGTACATGATTTGGATCAAGTTACTTCATCGTTCCCGTTAATGGAGGAGGTAAGCTTATCTTCCTCTAAGGTACTACAACGTTCTATGATCTGAAACCATTGCCCTAAGGCCTGAATACTTGAATCTGCGAGAGAAAAGTAGAGGGACTTCTTTAGTCCATTCTTCTTTTCCTTGTGTTCCAAGAGTTTTCCTTACCTGGTACAGAATAGTATCTCCCTTTTTAGTCTAAAGTTAACCCATTGCTAATTGTCTGCATTCTAAATGCTCTGATTCATTCAGGGCTCCTCTCATAATCCCTCCTTCCACACATCTAACTTCTCCCTATTTATTAAGTCTTTGCTTCTACACACAACACATTCAAGAACTCCTGTGCCTGTTAAAGCACAGTCTTTCCCCCAACTCACTGCAATGCTGAATTATATGGTTCTATAAGCTGGCTTTGAGTTTTTTAAAAATTGGAGTAAAATACAGATAACATAAAATTTGCCATTTTATCCCATTTTAAAGTGTACAATTCAGTGGCTTTTTTTCTACACTGACAGGCTTCTGCCACCATTAGCACCATCTCAGTGTAGAACATTTTCACCCCCCTCAAAGAAACCCCAAATGCATTAAGTGGCCATGCCTAACTCGCTTATCTATACCCTGCCCCTCTCAACTCTGGCAATGGCTAGCCTGTTTCCCACCTGTATAGATTTGCCTCTCCTGGAAATTTCATAGACTGCATGGGCTTTTATATGTGGCTCTCCCACTTAGCATAATGTGTTCACTGTTCATTCTTGTGCTTATAGGCTAGCTTTTTTTTTTTTTTTAACACTTACAGCCTATTCTCATGGTTCCTAATTCCTCATCTCCATTTACTCTGCGCACATTTGACCTGACTTGTAGGGTGGAGCCCTTGACGGCTCATTCTAGAGGCCAGTTCCTTCCTGGGAATCACATGGTCATGATGTTCTTTGGCATATTGTCTTTGCAGGTATGCCTTTCTTTTCCCAGAATTTACCATACTCATATTTTCCAGAGTTCTTGTTGGAGCCAGTTATGCTTTATTTTCTCATTTTGGCTATTCGCATCACCCCAAGATTTCAGCAGACACCCTTTAGCCAGTCGTAGCAGTAGGTATTTATTCATCTGGTTATCCCCATCCCCCACAACCCTTGTCTTACCAAATTACCAATCCCTACATCTCTTGGGGTTTACTTTTATCTCCATCAGCCAGCCATGCAGCTTAATGCGACTCAGGAGACAAGATCCTGTGGAATGATTCAGCCCAAGTAAACAGACAGAAAGGAGACACACAGAGAAGACAGGACACACTCCTAGAAATCTGTAATTGGACCCAAAGAGGGATGTACAGTTAGGCTTTTTTTTTTATGCACCTGGGCCTACCACAAATGAGGCTAGTGGCTATAAAGTTGTGATTTTGTCAGGTAATAAGGAGAGAGTTGTCAGGAGAGTGATTTCTTTCAAGCCCAGATCATAGCCTGTTTCTTGAGCATGGTTGCATCCCTGCTCTTGGGGTCTCAAGGTCTCCAGCTGGTCATTTCTCAAAAATATCATTGGCTTAGAGTAGTTATTTCCAAAAGAATGTGACTATAATTGATGCTTAAGAGTATGCATGATTTCTTCATCTTCTCTTTCCCTAACCAGTTCTGGACACTGCATAGTGTCCTTGGTGATACCTGGTAAAGATGGCTATCTCTAAATGACTATATAAGGTAGAACAACTGCCCCAATCCCCACATTCCAAGCCTGTTGGTACCAACTGAGCAAGAACTACACTCATGGTGTTAAGCTTCTGAGATTCGGAAGCATTTGCTAGAGCAGCTGTAAAAATATCACCTGCCATAACGAAGGCTTTCTTTAAAATTCAACAGAATTAACTGCCTAGAATTTTTCTTTTTCTTATATTCTCTATTCTAGTAAATTGCTCTAAAGTCCATTGAGTCACAAGTCCTGTAATAATGAAAATTTCCTTGTTCTGTGATTTCTATAATTTCCATATCTACTTGTTGACCAGCTGTTATATATTGGTTTGGTATATTAAAAACCTTTCATCATCTTGTCAGCATTACTATAGATGTCAGTCTATTCCTTGGATTTATGGTAGGTTATCAGAACAGGTTGAGAACAAAATCCTTATTTTTAGGTAAAACCATTTAAAAGTGTTCTTCTTAGAGCGAGAACTTACATTTTATATTTCTTCTGAAAAAATGTAAATGTCTCTTTGACATCATCTAGTTGAAATTATCAAATTTTATTTTCTCGTTACTATCACAGCTTTCTTCTAGTAAATCAATATAATTATTTCTTTGAGCACTAGTTGCTATGACAATGGCCTTCTTACTAATCAAAGCTGGTTGGATAAGGCTGAGGGATGAATAGTGGACCAGAAACAGTACTCTAGTGAGTGTAGACAACTGTAGACAGCAAAAAATTTTAATATTATCTACATTAGTTTGTGACCTCTTGACTCATTCAAGTTTTGTATCTTAGGGAGTTTGGGAAACAAGAGAGACAGTGATAGTGTCATGGAAAAATAGATTTCTATTGAAGTCTACTGAGTGGAGCCATCCTTGAGTGAGTTAAGAAGTTAAGAAGCAATATGTACTGTCCTGAGCAGCTCCTGGAGGTGTAGAGCAGAGGGAGGAGTTGACGAGAGAAGACTTGTATTTAGGAACCATTTGACAAATCCAAGACCAAGAAGAGCAAAATCTCTGCATCAGGAGCGACAGCCAGGCATTTGGGAGGAGTTGAGTTTTCCTGAAGTAGCCAGGGAATCAACAAACTTCCAGCCATTGTAAGTTGATCAATACCTCACTTTTGAGTGAGATCCAGCAGCTTGTTTTATGATAGATTTTCTGGGTTTCTTCACTCTTCCATCTGTTCTAATGAAGTCCCATCAGAGGAATTACACTGAGCAGGGCAGCTTGGTTCCTTGTCCTTAAACAATACCACGGTCTCTCAAGCACTGTGTCTCTCCTCTGCTTGTTCTCTATCTTTGCTCTCTTCTGATGCTTCAGCTATGCCAGGCCCTGCTGCCTTCTTAGTTTGGGGTTCCTCCAGGAATTCTTACTTTTTCATGAGTGGCATCATGTTTCATGGGAGAGCTCTTCATTCTTAGTTCATTCCCATTTGTACTTAAACATATCTCCTGTTAAAATATCTCCTGGGAGCTCTGCCTATTCTTGTTTGCTCCTGAGTGCTTGGGATTGTGTATCTATTGCCCCACAGCACATTGGGCACGCTGGTGTCTTGTTGCTAATTCCATCACACTGTGCTCATCTCTTTGTTTGTCTCCCTTGTAGATTCACAAGTCTTCTAAAGGTTTAATTATGACTTGTTCTTCCTCTATGTCCAACATCTGGGCAGAAAATGACAGATAATAGGTGGTCCGTGAGTAACAATTAAATACCTTCAGTTCTTCAAGGCAACAATTGGTGTATAGTAACAAGTATCATATGGAAATTATTACAGTCATCCAGGGAGTCCTAACAAAATGTTTCAGACCGGTGGTTATTTCTTTTCTCACATGTCCAGAAATTGGACATCTGTGATCAAGAGGCCAGAGGTGTTGGTTTCTGTTGGAGACTCTCCTTGGATTGTAGGTGACTGTCGTCTTCTGGATCTTCACAAACTTTCCCCTCTGTATGTGTCAGTGCTCTGACCTTTTCTTCTTCTTCTAGGAACACTGGTCATAAGATATTGGGCTCCACACTGATCACGTCATTTTGCTTCCTTATCTCTGTTAAGACTCTATTTCCAAATATCCATGTATTCAGAAACCAGAGGGTGAGACGTCATCAAGTATGTCCTTTCAAACTTTGTATGTTGGCTCTTTACTTGGAACCTCTGGGCTCTAATTTACATTGAAGTAGAAAACAAGTTAAAAAGCAAAGTAAAGGCAATTTTAAAAAAAGACAGTAAGAGTCTGGAGAGAGAATATTGCAATATAAAACACATCTGCAAGGCCCAGCTAGCTAAATCTAGGGGCAGTACGCTTTGGTACGTTAGCACCTCTAGTCTGCTGGCATGTGGGACAGCAGGTTGCTGGCCCTGAGCCCCTATTTGCAATGGTTGATTCTCTAAGTTCATACAGACAGGTATAATTCATGGGATACTAGATGTTGCTTAGAGCACCTATGACATTGCCAACTGAACAAGACAGTCTGCTTGGGGCACAGAAAAAAATAAAAGTTGGTGTTTTGGATCTGTTTCACCCTCTGGTCTCCTAAGACATTTTATTAAAAAGGTGACATTATTAGGGCTTAATGGTGGTGAATGATGCAAGCTGGGAGCTGCAAGCTTCACCCCTGCGCTCCCTCCCTCACTGCATGCTCTTCCCTGAGCCACTTGACCTCTCTTTGGCTCAAGGAACTCTCTGTAACAGATGGTTGTGTCTGTATCACTCTTTGTCAGTGGCTGTGATAAATAAGCAAATAAGATGGCCCTGGGTGTGCGATACAGCTTACTATATCTATGACTATGCTTTGTTCTCATGCACGCAGGATCTACAGCCATCTGGAACATGGGAAGGAGGAGTCCACTTTCCAATTACTCTTAAATTAGTTAGCCAAATAAGAAATAAACCAGCTAGTAGCAGAGCATAATTTATTGCACCTCTAATCATTTACTTCTGCAAGTAAGCCCTTTCAGATTCAGCTGTAGTTTTTGATAACAGTTGCATGAAACTGAAAATTCCCTACTATTCATTTCTTTCCAATCCACTGGTCCATTCATGTTGGATTGTTAACTCAGCTAAGCACTGGAGAGCAAAGATTGAAACAAATCGGGGCCAGAGAGATTACTCAGAGTTTATGAACATTTGCTTTTATAGTGTAGCATCTGAGTTTATTTCCCTAGCACCCACTTGGCAGATTACAACTGTCTGTAAGTCCATTTTCAGGGTGCCTAATGCCCACTTCTTGCCTACAAAGGCACTAAGCACGCATATGGTCAACACTCATATAAATAAAAATATATCTTTTAAAAATAAAAAGTATCTTAAAAAAATAAAACAAACATGGCTACCCTAGTCAAGGACCTTCCAGGATGGAGAAATGCATGGGGACAGTTATAATTTCAAACTCAGAGTAGAGTGACAGGCACACCTACATTACCCTGACCCCCACACTCCTGTGCATGCACACACATGTGTATGTGTGTGTATGTATATATGTGTATATGCGTATATATGTATATACATGTACATACATGTATATGGTGTGTATGTATACAATGTATATGATGTATATGGTATATGTATATATTTAGCACTCCTGGAGGAAGGATGAGGCAAATGTGTGAATTTTCACCTCTTGCCACATTACCTGGAGTAAGAGCCATTGGGACCAATGAAATCCCCACATTAGTATTTATCTTTAGAGCCAACTTATACAGAAGATATTTTTTTATTATATTTCTAATTTTTAAAAATTTATGTTTTATTAGATTATGTTCCAGATAAGAAAATAGGAACTCACGGGTGTTGAATTACTAGTGTAAGATAACACAGCTGATAATGTAAAACAGGTAGATGTCAAATCCAGGCTCATCTCTTTAACTCTGTACAAACTCCCCTGTCTCCTTGTATTTAAGATACAGACCTCTACAAGTAGGCGATGTTTGTTCCTTATATCCCTGCTTTGTACAGTCATTCATTGCAATAATTGCACAGCAATTATCATCTTATGAAAGTGGAGATTTCCTATATCATCATCTTCACTTTCTTCATAATAATTGAAGTTGAAAATGTAGTGGAGAAAAATCAACGTGTTTAAGCCAAAGTGCATGCAAGACTTGACAGTGTCACCACCCTGATGCCAAAAACCTTTGAGACCATGCATCTTACAAAGAACAAATTTAATTATGAGAAGAACTACAACACAAATCTTGCCATGTCATTTTACTTTTGACCAGGTTTCAATATCTTTTCTTTTAAAAACCTATCCATTGAATTTTTGAGATTGTAACACAGTTACATCATTTTTCTCTTCCCTTTCCTCCCTCCAAAAGCTCCCATATGTTCCTCTTTGCTCTTTTTTAAAGTCATAGCCTCCATTTTCATGAATTGCTTTTATGTGATACTTTAAAATAATTGTGCCAGAAGCCAGATTTTTTTTATTTAAAAATCTGTCTGATTTCTGCCATTTGC
Source organism: Mus minutoides (assembly GCA_902729485.2). Taxonomy (NCBI): domain Eukaryota; kingdom Metazoa; phylum Chordata; class Mammalia; order Rodentia; family Muridae; genus Mus; species Mus minutoides. Next base: position 389,670 of record LR750422.1, read on the forward strand.
AATATTTTTGGACTGAATCTGTAAGCAGGCCCCACTAAACCAGGCTCTACCCTACAAAGCTGCCTCCAGAGGCATCTTCTTTAGTATTGTTTTATGAGTTCTTTTCCTGCCCTGGCTGGCAAATGTTTGACATTGTTGACAGAGGGAATTGGAAAATCCGTTACTGGATACTTAGGTTCATCTCAAATGCCTGACTTTGAAGGGCTGTTTGAAGACATTTGGCTCAGTTTTTTGTCATCAGGCTTGTTGGTGCAGTTTTGTATTCCAAGTTATGCAGAGTTTAAACTAAAGAAAAGTACAAAACAGGTTGGGGCAGTAGCTCAACAGCAGACCATTTGTTTAGCGTGTTCAAGGTTCTGGGTTCAGTATTCAGTACTGACAAAGGAAAGAAAAAAAAAAAAGACTTTGTTGTAAGGTAATGTGTTGAGACCTGGAATGGTAAGGCAGGTTAGTCAAAGCCACCCAATTAACTAGTGCCACATCTTGGAGAATAATATAAACAGCTTGACTATGTACTGGGTGAAGAGTATGCACCCTAAAATCTATTTTTACAGTCTCAAACAAGATCTTTTCGGATATAATTAGTTAAGGGGAGGTTGTTTCCGATAGCTGCATCCAATGACTGGTGTCCTTAGAAGGAGAGAAAGAAGACACAGTCCTCTGTGTAGGGGACAGGGCACATAAAGAGGGATGTGGAGATAAGGGTGATGTTTCTTCAAGGCTAGGAACACCAAGAGTCCCTGGAAAGCACCAGAAACTCAGTAGGGGAAGGAAAGGTTCTTCCCTTAAATCTTCCAACCTCTTCACCCTAGATTTCCATCCTCCAAAGGGTAGGCAAATGAATGTCTATTGTCTACTTGAATTGTCAGTCTGTATGATAGTCTCAAGAAACCCAAACAATCCCTTCTGCTTGGGCACAGCATTCACCATGCACATCCTTACTACTGAAGAGTCAAAGCAATCTGCCATGCCTGCAGTCAGGAGTCTCATCGTGAAATATGAAGGACAGCGTTCGAGTCTGTAAGCTCTCCCTCTCACACCTGACAAACACACTTACTATTGTTTTTGTTCCAATTAGCTACAAGTCAACTTAAATCACATCACAGGAAGCAGCGATCTATTTAAATTCAGTGTAAAGGCACCACTGCTTCTTTTCCTATCAGACAGGGATAAATGTGGAGAAAAGACTTCCTCGGTATCCTGGGCTTTACAATTTAGAGTTGATAAAGACACAGTCCACTGGAAGTTAGAGGGAGAGAAATACTGATGTTCTGGGCACCACATCCCTAAATAATTAAAGAATTGACAGTCATAGAGTAATGTTCAAAATTCTCTTACCTATCCATGTATATCTATGGATCTATTATTTTTGGCTTTGTATGTTATTCTGGCCATAATAATTAAAATTGAAAGCATAACAGAAAAATAAAAGTATTTAAGCAATTGACTCAAATTACTCTAGTATGGTTTACCAGAGTCCAAATTCCTCCCCTGCTCCTCATTTTTCTGCCTTCTTGGATGAAGGAGTAATGCACTTAATGTGTACTCAATCCATGGTAACACAGGAGCAGGGAATGTTGAGAATTTCGGCTCCTGACCAGAAAGGTCATTTTATGGGGTAGCACTTTTGCTTTAGACATAAGGAAGCAGCTGGTTAGAACTTCACATTGCAAGTCTACTCTCTGTGGGGTGGGGGAGTTAGCAGAGGGAAAGTAGATTGATTTCCAGCCAAGTGAGTCTGCAGATGTGCTGCAATGGAAGAAGAGAGTAGAAGCAGTAGGTGTGGTTCTGCAGTAGCTTGAGAAGCCACATCTAAGTACTTTTAGTGAAGTCCTTGGACACTGCACTCACCAGAGAATGGGTGACAGATACAGGACAACAGATATAAAAGAGAATATAAAAGAGAATCAGAGTGTGAACACACACACACACACACACACACACACACACACACTCAAACACATGCACAGGTAGATTAAAATCAGTGATAAATGTATACTTAAAACATCTTAATTGTATTTTTCAACCAGCTTGCAGCAACACAGCAGCACAGCTATTGCTTTCTATCCCATCCATTTACTTCAGTCTTTAAGTATGACCTTAGGAAGGAAGAGGGAGCCTCTTTGGAGTCAGTGAGGAGGGGGCTGGTTCCTGTGCCAAAGAACCCTCCTGGAGAGAGGATTAAAAATCATGCTTATTTGGGAGGAATTAATTTGCTTTACACACCTTTTGGGTTCTATTTAAACCTATTAAGTTATTACAAACCATTATTAGACGTGGGTTTAAGTTTCATTGGAGAACTTTGGAGAGCTCAGGGCCTAAGGCTAAGAATATTTTTCTCAGGGCAGGCACACCAAAACCTATATTCTGTGTTAAGCTCAAATTGTTTATGGCTTTTTGTAATACTTACATTTATTTCATTGCTATTCTGCCATGTCCAAGATGTCTATAAACATTCTGAAAATAGTTTGCCAATGTTTGAGTTGACGTCTTTACTGTGTATTTTGTATGTGCTATAAGACGTGCAGTTCATTTGTTTTTAGATACATTTTCCCTGTTTTCTTTGCATTATCACCCTTAAACAAACAAATAAAGAATTTAAGATATTCCTGACACCAATATCAAGGAGATGCCATCTACAAACATGGCAATGAAGATTCTTATTCTTTTTCTTTTTCTTTTTCTTTTTCTTTTTTTTTTTTCAGTTTTTCGAGACAGGGTTTCTCTGTATAGCCATGGCTGTCCTGGAATTCACTTTGTAGGCCAGGCTGGCCTCGAACTCAGAAATCCACCTGCCTCTGCCTTCTGAGTGCTGGGATTAAAGGCGTGTGCCACCATGCCCGACTCTTATTCTTTTTCAAGAATTTGATAAAATATTGGTACTGCCTTCATAAGCAAGGAAATAGGATAGTACTGATGCTATCTCATTGCAAATTACAAGCCACATCAATATTTCAGTAATTGAAAACAGATTTGCTTCCTATTCTGACTATATAGCATATATAAAATCTAAAGGATGATATCTCCATTGAAGCATATCAGATGTCACTATTATTTGTAGTGTTTTTGAACAGGCCATATCACACAGCTCTTCTGGTCTGTCCTGACCTTACTCACAATGCTTCAGTCAGCTCTCACCTCAGTGTTAGGTTGAAAATTACTTTATGGGGCTGGAGAGCTGGCATAGTGGTTAGGAGCACTGGCTTCTCTTAGGACCTGAGTCTGATTCTTAGCATCTATATGACAGCTAACTGATTTCTATAACTCCAGTCCCAGGTGATCTGTTACCATCTTCTGGCCTCTGTGGGCACTTCATGTCTGTGGGGGCACAGACATGCAGGCATAGCACACAACACATAAAATAAAAAATAAAAGACAGAAAATAGCAACACTTAAAAATTCTGTGACCTAGGGCTAGCTGTCAGGGGGACCTTTTCTTCCTCACAGTTTCTTCTCTTTATTAGATATTTTCTTCATTTACATTTCACATGTTATCCAGAAATTTTCCCTTACCCTCCCGCGTCCTTGCCCTGCTCCTCACAGTTTCTTATAATTCACTTGTCTAGCCTGATATTCCTTCCTGATGTTATGAGGTTTCAAGACAAGGGTAAGAGAAGCACCAGAGGGGTTGGAGGAGTAGTTTCCTGGGGATAAGGTTCTCTTTGTTCCTAGAGTCACTGTGTTTGGCCCTAGGTTATAATAATGCGGTGGCTATTCCTGGCTGTCAACTTGACTACATCTGGCAATGGGAGGCATACCTATGAGGTAGTTTTGCTTAATTGGAAGTGGGAAAGTGCACTTCTAATCTGGATATTTGAGGTGGGAAGAAACATCCTTAATCTAGATCTTTTGAGGTAGAAGGATTTACTTCTAAGGGCCACAAGTTCTACTAGAAGTCTATATAAGAACACAGAAGGAAGCTCTTTGTCTGCTTAGTCTTGCTTTGCTAGCTAGTCCAGTCCTTCCTTCAGTGATATTAGAACACACACACACACACACACACACACACACACACACACACACACACACACACACACATATATATATATATATATATATATATATATATATTCTCTGTATATATTCTATCCGTGTATAGATTCTTAAGTTCTGTTACTTTAAAGAACACTGACTAAATGAATTAGTAAACAAATCACTTTATCCTCTGTTGCCATAGACTACTAGATCTTTGTTTATTCATCAAAAATAAATCTCCTGCTTTGTTTAGCTTGGCACATAGACTTATGGATAATGGTCATTCATCTTCCTGTTTTATTAGGTGTGGCCGCAGAACTAATTTATATTCAGTGAGGTGGATGTGTGCACAGTAAGAAAGGAAATGTGTCTATTTTTGTTCCTCCCTCCTTTTCCCATCAGGAAGCACAGATATTTTGCATCCCGAGCTATCACAATCATTTTGGATCATGAGATGACCTCCAGAAAGTCAACAATGTATAGAGGAGCAACAAGATAGAAGGAGACCAAGCTCTTCAGTTCAAGAGGTGCTCTCTCAGCCCTGGACTGACTTCTTCTGGCTTGCTTGAATGTAGAGAGATACACGGTTCTCAGCTACATATGATTCTGTGAGATTTTCAAACGTTTGCAGATGAACCTGAATTCTTACACAGCTCCTCACTGTATAATTAGAGAGCCACTTCAAATGTTCTGATTTCATTAATCTGTTGCCGGCATTTCTTCCAGCATCATTTCGGGATGGAATCTGATCATCTTTCTGCATTTAGTCAAGCACAACTTAAGAAAATATTACCAGGAGTTAATGACTTTTGGATTTTTTTTTTTTAAGTTTTGTTAATTGGAGTTATCTGTCTCTTTTATTAGCATACAAAATCAAGACTTAGTCTTCATTTTTCAAATTACTAAAACATGAAAATTAGTACAATTTAATTGGATGTAATTTTTAAACCATTCTTATGATTTCTAGGTTATATTGAAAAAATTCAGTTTCAGGGTAGTCAGTTATTTGGGAGAGTGGGCCTTTCACAAGATGCATATTTTTGATTGTTTCATTTCAATTGATGCAAAAATGACATGAAAATTCAAAGTTCTAAAATGTTCATATCCAAACATGATAGTTACTATTGAACATCAACATGACTGGATTGAGAAACATCTAGCTTATAAGCCAGTTTGATATCTTGTGTGTCTAATGTTCTTTCCTCAAACAATTGTCTAAGGTTGGAAGATTTGAATAGGGTTGTATCCCACAGGCTGAGGGCCTGCGTGGCTGACTGCCCACTAGCATTACTAGGTCCCCCTTTCCAGACAACCAGGTGTTAATTGCTTTGCTCTGCTACAGGTTTCCTGCTATGGTGGACTGATATCTCTTAACCCGGGAGTCCAAGCCAGTCTTTCCTCCTTTCTGTTGCACTGGCTCGGTACTTTTCACAACGATGAAAAGTCTGACTAGCCCCCTAGCTATAGGACACATATAGGCAAATGTGCAAAGTAATAGAGGAATATTATACATTCATTAAAATAATAAATATAGCATCAATGTAGGAAAATATTATGAGATATATTATCATTTGTCTACTATGAATAGATCCGTAAGGCTATTAGAAAGTTTGTTCTGTCAGATATATAAGTAACAAGATATTTTGCTTGAGAGCTAATCTTGTCTGTCAAATTGAGTGAATCTGGAATCCACTGAAATAAAAGCCACTGAGTACTCTCATGAGGAATTTTCCTTATTTTTTTAAAGATTAATTTATTTATGTATGAATGTATGTATGTGAACACACTGTTGCTTTCTTCACACACACCAGAAGAAGGCATCAGATCCCATTACAGATGGTTGTGAACCACCATGTGGTTGCTGGAAATTGAACTTAGGACCTCTGGAAGAGCAGCCAGTGCTCTTACTTGCTGAGCCTTCTCACCAGCCCCACGAGGAATCTTCTTGATCAGATTATTTGAACAAGGGAGACCTAAATGCAGATGACATCTTCTAGTGACAAACCAGATTTAAAAAAAAAAAAAAAAAAAAAACACGGTAGAAGAAAACTTTCCTTTTTGGCTGCTTGCCTTCACTCTTGCTATCAAATTCATCTATTCAGTGGCTGAGACCTTCCTTTACCATATTAGGACCAATTGCTATGGGATCACAACATAGAATAAAAGACTAGCAACTCCTCAGTGATCTTCCATGCAGATTGGCAATGCAGAGATATCCAACCTCATAAATGACCAATGATTGGATTCGCAGATTCTTCGCTGTGAGACAGTGTTGTTGGAATACCTGGACCACGTTGTACATGGTGATCTGAATATTCTATCAGTTAGGTTCCTCTAGAGAACCTGACTAGTAAGAGTATGATAAAATAAGCTTGAGATGACCTCACTTGGATGCAGAATTAACGAAAGAAGATATTTATTTGCTAATGTTTGGATGTAGATCACTGCCTAAAGGCCCATGTATTAGATGGTCTTCAGCTTAGCAGGTTTGGAAAGAGGTGACACTTGAGGTTGGGTTTGGTATGAGGCTTCAGGACATTGAAGATGTGTCCTCAAATAGGAGTACAAGACACATTTTTTAAAAATTTCTTGGCTATTCAGAGTTGAGAAAATTATGCTGCGACATTCTCTCCACTGTAATATTTTGCTTTGCCACAGGTCAAATTGAACAGGACCAGATGACCAGGGACTAAAAATCCCAAATAAAGCTTTCCTTTTTACTGCAGTTGTTTTGTGGTAGCAGTTGGATGCTAAGCAACACAGGCACGTTTCTTAATCTGTTCTCCATGATCACAGTTATTAGCAGGGATCAGAGAGTGGACCTGAGTCAGGAAAACAACCCCATGATTTTCGTGCAAACAGCTGATCTATCTGAAACCACGTGTACAGCTTTGGTGATACTTGTCGCCAATTCCAAACTTACATGAGAGATTTAAAATACATTTCTTATATTTAGGTGATATAATAGACCCATATCTAGCGGATGCTTGGGAAAGCTATAGCACTGAACTAATTAGCAGCTGGAAAGTGATGCTGGTGAATGAATGGCTAAGTCCTGCTTCGGAGTAAGGAGATGGAGGGGTGTGAACAATCCTGTCTGCACAGCTGTGCAGCTCCTGAGAGGGGAAAGTAACATGGCATTTGCATAGTTCTTGTTCAGTAGTGCTATTTGGAATGTTCCCGTCCCTTCTCACTCTGCTTCTCATGCTGAAGTTAGAGGAGAGGATACTTAATACTAAATTAGATTTAGGGCTTCAATCAGGATATTAAGTTAGCCTAATTAACCAGGTAAAATATCTTTGTGCCCAAAGTCTCATCTGAATTTTCATTTAAGAGTGATACAAAGTGAGGCCTACTAAAGAAGTTTTTTTTTTTTTTTTTTTTTTTTTTTTTGTTTAAAGCCATGGTTAAAAACAAAGCCAGAATCTTTCACAATCTGTGCTGGTGTTAGTCAGTAAACCAGTTATAAAAATTGTCCTTTGAAACAGCTGCTTGCAGTTGCAAACTGTCTCCTCAAGAGTACAGCTGCTTTATTGAATGGTGACTGAAGCTCAAAGGGAAATGGGGCTTCCATTATGTAGTCAACATAACCAAGGGTTTGTAAGACAGCCATCTAGGTGCAAATTCCATCACTACTTGTGTGATCTTAGAAACAACACTTAGTATATTTAAGTCTCAGTCTTCAGCTCAGAAAGGGTCATAGCAGTCACTAAGAAGATTTAGGAGGCTTAAGTGAGCTCTTTCGTAAAGTATTCTGTATGTGCTGGTCCTTAGTTTTGTTTGTCTGAAGATGGCTGGGAAACTAGGCAGGTATCCCATATTTCCAGAGTTTGTGTTCAAATAAACAAAGGAGGTCATTCCTTTTCTTATCTCTCTGTTTCTGCATCCACCTCTCACTGCTCTTCTCTCTCCAGTGCTTTCACCTTCATATACTTCTCTTCCTCCCCTCCCCTCCATTCTTCTTCTCTTTCTACTTTATGCTATAGATGAATTATTACATCTAATTTTTACAGAAAGTGTTACAAAATTGTGACACAGATTAGTACCACAGAAAAAAAAGTCCACACTAGAGTTGGACCAAGGAAGACCACTGTCCATTTGTAAGGCTTGTTGGCCATAGGGATGCACAGATATGACTAGAAGGAAACTTCTGGTTAGAAGGAAACTAATGGTTAGAAGGAGGATGGAACATCCTGGTTTCTCCATGGTCATTGTTTATAGTCTCATTGAGGGAGTTGAGTGGTCACACTAATGGTAGCTTTTTTCAGTTGGAGTCTATCCCTTTTCATCTCACATGCACATTCAAGATGCTTCGGTCCTCCCAAAGATCAGGCATTAGGTAGAGGTCTGCCACCATTTTAACAAATGCAAGACAAATCAACACTGCAACTTCCCCTCACTTTAGATCTTTAGATGTTATCTCAGGATAAGAACGAGTCTCCCTTCCAGAAAGCCTTAGATTCCTCAGGAAAGTTGATCAATACCCTTGGATATGAAGAGACCACCTTCATTGTCAACACCCAAGGTAGTGACAAAATAAAAGCTTCAATCTAGTGCTTTCTTTCTTGGTTTCCACACTAATAATAAGTAGACAAAATACCAAAATTCACCTATAGCAGAACAGTACAAAGAACATAAGATAGGTGGGGGAAGGGGAGGGAAGGGGAGAAGGATACAAAGGTGAAAGGGTTGGAGAGAGCAGAGGACTGAGAGGTGGGTACAGAAACACACAGAGAGAGGTAATAGAAGGAGAGAGAGAGAGAGAGAGAGAGAGAGAGAGAGAGAGAGAGAGAGAGAGAATGATTCCATTTAAATGCACGGAGGTACTGGATAAATATAATTATGGATGCAAGAAGGCCAACTTCGGGTTTTAATCACTATTTCCCCTCTACCTACTAATTTGCTCTTCAGTGCCTGCTGTCATCCAGTCTTTGGTTGGGTGGCATTAACTCACCAGGTAACTGCAAGTAGTCTTTTCAGTTTATGCCTGTGGAGCGTCAGAGCATGAGAGGCTGAGGAAATTAGATGCATTAGGTCCAAAACCATTCCTTTTCATTAGTATTTGGCACTGATGCCCTGATCTGTAACCTAATGAGCATTTCTGTAACATTATACCATGTGGAGATTAATATTTTGACTAAAATGTTAAAATTCACTGTGTATACCTCACAGTGTGCATTAACAATGAGGCAAGCTAGCGGGTTGAACATGTACACATTTGTTATGGATATATACCGTTGAGACATTGATTTGAATGATTCAACCATCCTTTGTGTACCAAGCCACTTTGCATATTGACTGCAGTTTATTTCCTTTAATCTACAAAGACATTAGCTGCCAGGGAGAAGGCTGCTTCCTCTGAGTTTGAGAATTACCATCACACTAAGAAAGTGAGAATGGCAGAGTTATGTCCTCAGTAATATATGAGGAAATGAGGAACTTCTTGAGATAGAAAAGGGTGTGTGTAGAGAGGGGCAGAAATAAAAAAAAGCCACACAAATTTAAATGCTCTGTTCTATTTCCTTGCATTCTATGAACAATCTTGTCACTGCTTTGGGTCTGAAAACACACTGGTCTTCCTGGTTTGGGATGAATGGTCAGGAGATCCACACACAACTTCCCCTTTGGTAACTCCAGTGGAATCTTGGAAACATCACTTTATAACCTGTTAACTTCTGCAAAGGGTCCTTGTCCCTGTCAGCCATCACAAAGCCTGATGTTTGGTCTGTGGTTACATTTTTGTTAACTCAAATACGTTTTACATTTTTGTCTTCTAGCTAACATTTGACAATTGGTAGTTTCACCTGAAATCAGACTCCAAGCTTTCCCTTCAATAACCAGAAGGAGTAATACCAACCTGACATTTTCACATGCTAACATGGGCAGGAGCTGGCAGTGACTCCACTCAGCTGTGCTGTTGTTGAAGGTTTTATTTTATTTTATTTTATTTTATTTTATTTTATTTTCACTTCCCACTTTACTCTCTCTCTCTCTCCCAATAATTAAACTGAAGTAATATTTACTTTTACTTAGGCTTACATATATGTACATTTTTGTTAACCGGGAATATATTTTAGTCCCTATGTTTTTATCCAATTGGAGGAAAGACAATTGTCCAAGGAAGCCACAGTTTTCAGAATCATATGGGTAGGTTGCACTTCCTCTTAAATGGAAGACAATCCCTCGGCTCTACATTATTAACAAATGGACCCCTGTTGAAGGAATCCAAGACTTACACTCGCTTATGTTCTTCCTCAGCCAGTGTAGCATATGTATTGGTCTTTCTTGATCCATTTTGGGGAACAATGTCATTTCTACAAACTCTTGAAGAAATTTCCTAACAGATGCCTCGTTTTAATGTTCCCGGATACACAACAATGAGAGATAGCTTTCAGAAGATACCTGGGTCCAATTGCTACAAGAAGGACATTCTACAGGTTTGACACAAAGCTTTCCAAAGGAAAAGCTTTGCTATAAGCTAAGCTCCACGCTGAACAGTTACAAGTGATTTTCATCACGTGAGGGCCACCAGAGGCTATGGTGCAACCCAGAGAGCAGTTCCTCTAAAGCGGATTCCCACCTTTCCCTTGAAACACAGCAATCCAAAGATCTCCATTAACTTTAGAGACTTGAGCAGGGTGGGAGGCTGGGAGAAGCAAGCCCAAGATAAATAGCATCTAATACCTTTCTTTAATAATAGGCGCAGTAAATTACTATCACTTACTCTGTACCAGGTGCTATGTGAAGCGTTTTACATATGCTATCTCATTTAATCCTGTAATTGCTTTATGAAGAATGGGTTATTTTCTCTGGTTCACACAGGGAGGCTAAGTTGCTAGGAGGAGGATGAGCTGGTTCAAGGTCATCCAGGTTGCACTGGACAACCATTCTCTCCATTGGCATAAGCCCTGCTCAAAACCACTTCAATGTATTTATTATGGCCTAGATGGTTAGGAGAAGAAATACCAGGAAACAAAAGAAGTGGTTTACTTATGCAATACTGGGATTCGTTCTCCTCATTAAACACATTTATATTTTCAGAGTATATAAATCCTCCTAAGGTTTGCATTCAGCAAAACTCTTATATATACAGCTAATGCTGCAGCAAAGCTGGGGAGCAGGTGGGAGTGGGACTTGTTAGCTTATGTTGAAATTGAGAAAATCAAGCAGCTATAGTGGAAGTGGCATTGACCACTGTCAGTGATGTCACCTCCACTTTCTCTGTGTTGCTGCTTTCTTTTGGGGCTTACCTTAGTGGATGGCCATCTGCATATGAAAGACACTCTTGTAGACTGAGAGATAATCACATGCTTTCAATGCAGATAGTAAAGGACTTGACTTTCTTCTTTCTCTTTTTTTTCAGTGTTGCTATGTAGATCATGATTTAGAGGTATTATTGGAACTTAGGAAATAAGGACTCATTAATCTGTTCTAATCTGCACACCCTATCTTTCATGTAGAACACTGTCAGACCTGGCATGACACCTTGGAAAGCTATCGGTGATGATGAAGTTCTTTCCGTACAGAATCAGGGAACCTGTAATTGATCATCTCACCTAGACATGAGCTAATGAGGTCTGGATGATACTGAGCTTTGCTTAGGTCTGTAGATACAGTTGAGCCTGCTGACCCACATCTTATTTTACAGAGGTTATGCGAGATAAGAAAGTGGCTACAGATAGATTAGAGTTCGCTTTTTAAATTTCTTCTATTCTGCCTAAATGATGAAGTTCATTTAGCACTTCCCTCTTGGTGGTTTTTGAGTATGTTATGCCCCCTCAGAAAACTGGGTTGAAAGCCGGGTGTGGTGATGCACACCTTTAATCCCAGCACTCGGGAGGCATAGGCAGGCGGATTTCTGAGTTCGAGGCCAGCCTGGTCTACAAAGTGAGTCCCAGGACAGCCAGGGCTACACAGAGAAACCCTGTGTCTCAAAAAACCAAAAACCAAAAACCAAGAGAGAGAGAGAGAGAGAGAGAGAGAGAGAGAGAGAGAGAGAAGAGAAAACTGGGTTGAAATTTGGTTAGTATGTGGAGAGATGGTAGGAGTTTTAATAGGTGAGAAGGTCATTAAGAGAGACTAACAATGTTTTAATGGGACCAAATAATTTACTGTGAGAAACTCAGGAGATCTCAGACTATCAACTATGCCTCTCTGTGGATATATTTCTGTATATTCTACACGTGTTTACCAAAAAGTGGCAGAAAATTATATTTCTCAAAATAGGTTTCATGAAATGTTAATAGGATTTTTTTTTGAGGGGGGCAACTTTTAAGCAATATTTCCCCACTCTAAAACAATTTTATCATCTGTACAATTAAAACTGTAATTACTACGTTGTGTTGACATAAGAAACCAAACCAGGAAAAAGGCTATCTATCATTATGGGTTTTTGATGTAGGACAGCTCTACGCATTCCTCTAAAACCACACATACTGGGAGAACAGTTCCATGCCTCCCACTCTAATCAAACATCTCTGCTTGATTCTGCAAAAAAGTAAAATTTCCCCTCTTGGCTACTAAAGATCTATTCCAGGCAATCTGCATTGGACTCAATAAGGAGGTAGAAGAATACAAAATACAGAATACCACTATATCATTGAAACTCCTGTCAGTTACAAATTCAGTATGTTAGACTTTTGAGAGATGAGCAGTCTGGGTCATAGAGTCTCAGTCTTCAAGAGGGCCATTTACCAGTAAAGAACAAACCTGTTTAGGCCTTAACATAACTAACAAAGTCTCTTGGAACTTAGGATTCACCTGCTGGAGCAGATTAACTACACCTCACATTTAATCACTGCATAGATTCTACAGTAAGTATGTTTCTTAGCTTTTGGGTGTGCATCTATGATTACTGTTAGTTTTCTTTTTCTTTGTCTTTGGTGCTATTGGGATATGAGTCAAAGCGACTCACGTTTGTACTAGTTTTAAGCAGTCTTTCATTTCAATGTTGTTAGTAATTTTCACTCGGTACTCTTGCCTGTTTATGGCTGATTGCCAAATGGCACTCTTTAATTATTTACAAAAATATGCTAAATAGAAATTTCCAAAACAGAAATTTCAAGATATGTTGTTTGAAAATTATCATTGAAAACAAAAGAAAGCAAAAGCTTTGGCAATATTACTTATGAAGTCACTTAACTTCAAGTCTATTTATAGCCCAAACGAACACACTGTCATGCTGAAAAATCCCGCCTCCTTTCAGACCCCTGAGAAGTATGAAGTGTTTCCTGATTCACCGGACAAGTGTATCAATTCTGAGCTCTGTGTAAAGGATGGTACTAGAACATTCTACTTTCAAGACCGCCAACTGAGGACAAGTGTTGGAGCCACACTCCATTTTATTACCATGGTCACCCAGAATGCCCATTGATTGGGGCTGGGACTTGTGGGCTCTGTTTTTTCAGCCTGTTTTCTGTTTCTGGTTAATTGTTCCTTTAACAAGATCTTTGAATTGAAAGGTGGTTTTCAACAATCAGGTATGATGGACATACAAAAGCATGACCATAGTATATTTATATTCAAAGACTGACTAGTTTTAAATCAATCTTTATGTACTTGTAACTGCCATGCATCTATATTTTTGTGCATGCACAGAGATTTTGTGTGAATTTGTTTGTGTGGCTGTGTGATATGAATATACACACACGCACACACACACACACACACATATATATATACATATATATATATATATATATATATATATATATATATATATATTCATATATTCATGTATGGGGTGAATGTGTGTGTGGAGGTACACACATGTTCACGTGAAGACAGAGGCCAATATTGGGTGTCTTCCTCAATCATTCTCCACATAAAGTTTATAAAAATTTCAGAATTAGGAAGGAAAGCCTAGAGCTCTGAACACTATCATATTACCATGATGGAGCACAAAAGCCAACCAATAAAAGAAATACAGAAGAAAGAAATCAGCTTTCCTCTGGTTATCAAGGTCTTGTGATTTATGTAGGCATAAAGTGAGGTACACTTGGTTTTCCAGATACATAATAATTTTGGACTTTGGTTAATTAGAACTGTGGTTCCTGTCATTTTAAATTGTATATTCACTAATACGACTAGAGAAAATGAGGAAGCTGAAAAAGTTACATCATTATGTGAATTTTTTTCTAGAACTCCAAGTTCTCATTCGATTTTTTTTTTTTCTGATGTAGTTTGTCAATAAGATGTTATATCCAGGTATTGTGTTCATAGAGTATGCATTGACAAGGCGGAAAAAAAAATGGGTGTTGGATAGGAAATCATAGTGAACACCTGTGCTGCAACTTTCCAGCCATGTATTGAGAAGAAGGTAATTTTCTTTGCTTCCGTCTTTCTGTGAATGGGCTATTGTGAAGATGCAATTAGACTACATATGTAAAGTGACTAGTATAGCTTCTTAATAGATATCTGTTCCACAGGCAAAATTAATTTTATAAAAGTCTTAAGTTTCATACAATCTATATACCACACAGTACACAAAACAGTTGTACTGTACCCATTCTGTCTTTGTCCTTTGATTGATTGATCAGTCGACTCATTCATTTAATTTCACCATCCAATGAGTTTCTTTGAATAACCTACTTTTCCTTTTTAATTGCACACCATCATAGATAGAGCAGGTGCAGAATAAGGGCCCTGCTTGATCAAAGGCTTCATGGTTTACACATTGAAAATGTTCTCTTTCCAACAATGTTTAGGTAGGCAGTGCATGGGGAACCTGCATAATGTCATCTTCATAAGTTATGATGATTACTGACATATTCTTAGGTACAGTAAAAGTTATTGAAAAAGTATTGATTGCCTTTTAAAACTAGTTTACACTCACTGGGAGGAGATATGTTGCAATGAGGAAGATACATTCTATAACAGTACGCATTTGAGCTTAATTTTGATGTGGTTTAATCCACTCATGAAATGATGAAATGCTTGTGCATCCACCCCACCACTGCCCCCTTGTTCTTTGACAGGTGCGTATTTCTTTAAATTTCTATGTATAATCTTGCATTTGACTCTAGGCCATCTGGATCTTGAGGATCAGAAACAACATGAAGAAGTCAGTATTTTCAAGTCCTGAGACCGAAAGGAACAAGTCGCAGATGTTATCATTTGGAATTAGATTGTCCTTTTCTAGTTGGTGTTTTCAGTATGAAATTGTAGATGAGTTAGCACTGGGACTGTCAGAGGATGAGGGAAGAGAAGTGAGAAACAGCAAGTGCTGTGGAGAGGAGGAGAAAGAGGAAAAGGAATTTACAGAGAAATTCAAATAAACTTTCCTCTTCGTGCCTTATTTTCTAGGATCTAATCTTCTAATCATAATTCTTAATTTCCTAAATCCCTTCCATCACGTCTTTGTTTCTTTCTGTGGGATTAGGTGTTAGAAAATGATCACAAGTACTTGTAGTTCAACGTGCAAATTCCTGATATTATACAAACCTTCCATATAGCCAGACACCAATCAGAAGCTATGAAACACTGGTTAAATTACAAATACATGATTCTTTGTAGGTATGCTGAATGAAGTAGGCATACACCTCAGAAATTCTACAACAGGGAAAGCATAAGGGCCATCGATTTTCCTATATTGTTACTTGTGACTAACTTTGCATAATATAGCTAGAGTGACTTAACACTACATACTTTTTTTCTCCCTCTAGACACTATTTTGAAATATTTCCCTTGACTGTCAGGGCTAGGAAGTGGGAGTTGGGCAGGTTGGTGAGCAGGGGGGAGGAGGATGGGGATAAGGAGAGGGGGTTTTGGAGGGAGACCAGGAAAGGGGATAACATTTGAAATGTAAATAAAGAAAATATGTAATAAAATAAAATAAAAAGATAAGAAGAAAGAAAAATTTCCCTTGGATTTTCTTGGGGCATATTGCAATAAAATCATTGCTTCTTTTTGTTTGTTTTCTTTGTTGGACTCCTGTTATACCTGGATATTTCTTAAAGGTAGAGATTAAACCTTGTTTTTCTGGCAGTTAGCATATTATCTGGGACATATTTAACAAATAGGTTCATGAAGGAAGGAAGAAAGGCAATATATAACTTGTTAAACTGTACTGAGCATAAGAATTATGTTTTAATTCATCGTGTTATGACATATTCACCACAATAATAACAAAATATTCTCCATAAAAGGTGCAAATGCTAGAAAGAAACTATCATCACTCCATCACCAAGATTCACCATCTCTTCTCCCAAGAAGCAGTTTGAATTTTTTTTTTAACCTTCAAAGATGGACTTGAGAATGGTGTTTCCCCAAATGTATGGACATACTATTTCTTCCACTTTTTCTTTTTCCCTTTTAGTGCAAATGTCATTAAAATTCTAACCACATATTTTTACTTGTAATTGCACAAGTATTTGCAAAATCAAAACTAACCCTAAGAATCATTTGATTGGCACTCAGCACCTAGCCACATGTAAAACCAAATTAAATTTATAAACTACTTGTCACGGAACTGTACAAGGAACCCTGTTCGGTGAAAACAGACCCATAAGTACTGATGGCTGTCATACAGAAGTACATATTTATTTAGCTAAAAGTCGGGGCTCCTACGAGTGAGCAGAGCTAGCTTCCATTTCTGGTTTTTGCTGCTGGAGTCCTTTGAATAGTTCACTGTCACCTTTCCTTTTTGAATATTTTCTCTTCAAGTACAAAATAAAGCATTTACAACAAATGTTTAGAAAGTTCTCTTTCAGCTTTAAAAACCTATTTTACGATCTTTAATTCCATCTAGGAAGTAATTGGGAAAATAATTTATTCATAGAGTCTGTAGTCCAGTTCTCTTCTTGCAATGCACCTATTCTGTAATGCGACTGTGCTTAGAGTCACATGGGCACACTAATATTTTGCGCATCTTAATTTTTCCTTAGAAGGCTTACATGTCATAGCATTATGTTTTTTTTCCCACTCTACATTTTTTTTTAAAACTTTATAAAATCAAACTCTCTTTAAAAGTATCAAAGTCTCTTCTTGTAATGAAGCTGGCTCTAAGTTCTTTGGATGCCGGAAGAATGCTGCGATGTGGGGAAAATCATTTCCATTTCTGTTCTTTACAGCCACGCTATAAAGAAAAATAATCATATCATAAGTATTCATTTGTAGAGCCATGATTCTCTCTTAGTCCCTTCTTCAACAGAACTGAAATAGCCTTAAGTTTACATTTTGCTTCAGTGCAGGAAATTTTAAAGAGCTGAGCAGAATATAAAGAGGTTCCAGAAAATTCATTACTTTGCCCAAATGACTTTCAAGGTGATATTTTACTTCTAGCAATGCTTAAGGGGATATATAGATCTTAAATACCGTATAGATTTTTCTCAAATCTAACATAACCACGATGTCGTAAAGAGCTATCAACGAGGAGGTATAGCTCAAAGTCGCTCAGCTTCTTTTTTAACGCTGACCATCCTGGTTTGCAGGACGGATTGCATTAGAGATGCTTAGTCATCCTTGAATATTTCATATAGTAATCAGCAAAATATACAAATATATGGAATTTTATTTGCCTTATAACACTTTATGTTTTATTATATCCAGTTCAGTAGTAAGATCTAATTATTTGATTTTTTTCACAGATACTGTAACATTTATAATACTGTAAAATAAGATATGAATTTTATTTATAGTCCTAAAAATAATCCAAGCGCTTATCTATTCAGGATATTTAAGCCAACATGTTGAGATTAAGTGACTCTCATGCCATATGATTTCAGGTAGTATATTTAAGTAAAAACTGACTGGGAAACTTTATTGCATATTAAATTGGTGATATTATTTATTACAAAGTTTGTCTGTTCAACATTTCTGCGAGAGAGATCACAAGCCAGCAGGAAGTAAAATGTCCAACCGTTTTGTTCTTAGGTCACCAATCAAGTGCAATATTTGGTGTTCTGTCAAATGAGCCATTTTCTCCCTCTCTTAATGCCCCAGTCTCTTGGTCTGCATTCTTTTTAACTGCAGGCTCTTATTTTCAGGATTTGGCATGAAGTTGAGTGATAAACTTAATCACTTTATATTCCTTCCATTTTATCACTTTTGTTCTTGCAATATAAATTTTCTTTTCCTGCTGATCTATAGAAAATTCTCTTGTGAAAGTCTACCAGTCAGCTAAATTCTTTAAGGTGGTAATTTACAAATGTTTTAATGTCCTTAGCTGGGAAGCATAATTAGAAAATCCATTATTAAATGTCTGATTTCTACTTTTATGATAAATAACAACCATGGTGCTACAAAACATAGCCTTTAAAATATTAAAAATACAGATTCAAAAGCTGTGTTAATAATTTACTAGGTATCTGGCACAGCATTTCAGAACCCCAACCTTCCTTATTTACTTAAATCGTAAAAACAAAGCTTTGAAAACTTATAACATGCTATGGTATTAGGGAATAGAAAGAGTTTAAAATAGTTTAGTGGTGAAAACATAAGTGGTACTCAATATTTATTGAATGGCGACCCTCTGATGATACTTTGGGGGAAGATGAGTGTTTAAATTTGGTTAGCTATGAATTTCCTCTTAGAAACCATGAAATATAAGGAACAAGGGCTTTTATGTCAGCGCCCATCAGGCAATGAAGGACAGTGATTCCTCACGAAAGGGAAGTAAAGGAGTTCCTATGAGTTCCCAGGTGTCTGCCTTGATTGTTTCTAGGTCGTAGCGTTGGTAGGGAAACTCAGGTGACTCACAAAGTTGAATAAATGGGGCTGAGATTTGGAAAAGAGATTAGAGTACTAAAACCTGGTAAAGACATCACTTTTAACACACACACACACACACACACACACACACAGAGAGAGAGAGAGAGAGAGAGAGAGAGAGAGAGAGAGAGAGAGAGAGAGAGAGAGGAGAGCGCTAACGTATCCAATGGGATATTTATTGATCAACATGTTTGCTTGAGGAAATTTCTCGGGGGTAAGAAGCTGCCGGGCAGGAAAATGACCTGGAAACTGCATTATGCACAATAAGGTATCAAGGACACTAACTGTAAGATTTTGATTCGGTAGTGGGAAATGATTGTCCTAGACTGCGTATGGTTCTGGTCTTGCTCAACAAATCTTAAAATTCAGGTTTAAAAAGATCAATGATTTTTCGAGCAACTGGTCCTACAGAAAAATATTTACAGATAACCAAAATGCCTTATACAAAAGTATGTAGTATTTGTAATGTCTCAATTCTTAATTACCAACTGTGCTAAGAAGCATGACTACATGACTAAGAGCAAGAAAATAGAGCACTCTATGAAAAAGATACAGAGCTTATGGAGATGTCAGGATACACTGACAGGGTTGTTTAAAATGGGTATAAATGCTCCTTTATATTGATAGATCTTAATTATAAACAAGAAAGACACTTAGAATGCAAATATTGCCTATAGAGGAAAACAGTGAAATATGTTAGAAATGATGGGCAGAACACATGCTGCAGAAGAATAGTGAGCTAGAAAAGCAAATAGCAGGTTCGCTACGAAATGAGAAACAGAATCATGAGTCACGAGAACAACTTTCAGACTTTTCTTAAGAGAAAGATAACATATTTGAATAAATAAAATTGTTGGAAAGTATGAAACTGTAGGTTCAAAATATTCCTGAAGAACAGGCACAAGAAACACTAAATCAACAGCAGACACTTTTCTGATACATACAAACAAGAATGATAATAAAATAAAAAACCTTTTAAAGCACATGGGTGAAAGTATTGTGAGTTTATAGGAAGAAAGATGGCAGCTGGCATTTTGTATAAATAAAATCTACAAATAATATGGAAGCAGATGTCATCTTCAAAATATTGAAAGAAATTAAACACAACCTAACACTGCAAACCAGTTGTTTTTGAAATCTCAAAATTTAGAAATGAAAATGGCTTAATGAATCCTACTGTCATTTTTTTACTACAAGAAATAATAAAATAAGGAAATCCAACAGAAGAACCTGTGTAGATGAAAACGTTGGCTTACAGTAGAGAAGTGGATTAAAATTAATCCTTGGATAAATGCATGACTTCTGCTACTCCTGGTTATGAGATCATTACCATGTCTGAATATCATTATCATGTCTGAGGCAAAATAAAACTAACTACTGAAAAGTAAAATGTCATAAAAATATAAATGAATTCTATGACAGCCGTGATTTTGGTTCCTCTTAGAAATTATGACACTACACATGAGGAAGCGTAAGTACTGCCTAACATGTAAGTTTGAAAAGTTAAGGGTACATTTAAAACTCAGAAATCATCAAAATAACCAAGTAAATAATTGCTGCTTAATATCTAAATGTTGTCAAAAAGGAATTTAATATTGGATTTATCATAAAGAAGGAAAGAAAAGGAGAAATGGGGGAAGTAGGGATAAGCATAAAAGAAGTAAAAGATTTAAACTTAACTGTATCAATAGTTACATCAAATACAAATGTAGTTATACCACAATTGCAAAGCAGAGTTAAATGGATTATGTTTAAATGATTGAACTATATGGAATCTACAGGAAAACAACTTCAAATACACACACACACACACACACACACACACACACACACACACATACCTGTATACCCTTATTATTCAGCTATATAGACGAATAAGATCATGGCATTTGTAGGACAATGAGTGGAACTACTGATCATTTTTAAGTGAAAAGAGACAGACTTGAAAAGGCAAGTATCATCTTTTCGTATGACAACATTCACCGAGAAAACTAAGTTCTAACAATTACCATTGTTAGGAGGAAATATTCTCACAGTTAATTATATATGACTCAGTAATACCTTGATATTCAAAACTGGGAAAACCATAAACAGCAAAGAATACAGATTAATATGAATCTAATATTTGTAATATTGGGTGATAAAATCTTGGAAAATTGTAAGCAAATAAAATTGAACCATAAAAATTATGAGTAAGTGCAGTTTACATTTTGATTGTAATCTTGACTTAAAATTTGAGACAAATAAACTCACTATATTAATTAAAAAACCATATATGACTATTTTAACAAAAAAGTACTCATAAAAACTATCTCTATGTAAATGAACTTCTCTGGGAAAATCTTAACTTCCAGCATCAGAATACTACAAGGATGTCCTGTTTACTGCTCTAGCCATCGCTGTAACACTATAACACGTATAAGGAGCCCTAGCAAGAGCAATGAGTAAAAGAACAGATCTCCAAGTGGGTATGGAGACAATGGAACTCTAGTCACTCATAAGGAACATGTAGAAAATCAAATAAAATATAGAAGCAAGCCCACTGGATTCAGTAATTTAATTTAGAAATATTTTCGGATCAACTATCAAAACATTAATATCAATTTACTTTAATATACTACCAGCAAATGTTAAAATGCATATTCAGAAAGATTGAAGGTAGTGGGGGATGAGATAGCACTGTGGAGGGATAAATAATACCAAGGCCTTTTAAAAAGGCCACATATAAACATATTACAAGAGAAGCTTCCTTTATATATATATATATATATATATATATATATATATATATATATATATATATATATATAAGTACTTTAAGTTTAAATGGTGTTATGTTATAACGGGGGAACAACAGTCACATGGTAGCAAATAAAAAGTCCAGCACCCACAGCTGGATTAGCTCTTTCAGAGTCAATATTGCTACTGTTCTTAGTTACTCCATCGAAGTTGGTGGTAAGACCCTAATTTGGAAGATGCCACATCCTTGAGTCATAAACATGGAGAAATCAAGTGGGTTCTGGCCTAGAAGGTTCATTCCCAGTGGATAGCTTCCATGGTGCTAGGAGGCCTATGTGTGCCACTGGAGGAGAAAAACAATCGTCATTGTCACCTAGCTGTGAATCTTGCAAGGCACAATAACAATCTACCTGTGTACCTGCTGGTGCAGTAGTGGCGTGACAATTATAGGGTCCACCAAAGACTTTCTAATCTGATTTAAGATATGCTCCAAAAGATAGAACATATACCTGTGATTGTTAATAAAGCTAAGAACTTGTGGCTAGATAAGTCATAGGCCCTAGAGGAAGATCCACTCCTTATCTGCTAAATAGATATATCAATAAAATAACTTCTAATAGCTTATTGCTATACCATAGATAACTACACCACTCAACCATCATCAAAGAAGCTTCTTTTTGTTGACAGCAATTAATACAGAGACGCGTAAGTAGTATATGTGGTCAAGAGACTTTGGCATACTAGCCCTAAATGGGATATCTATATGGAGCATCTGTATTATATTCTTTCCCTCAAGGCTCAGGAATCTCCCTATCAGGAATCTCCCTAGATTAGGGGAGATGTTGTAAAAGCCATAGATGATGGGTGACCTATAAAACAGTCTTTTCTAGATACAAACAGGGCACATGTGAACTTACACCAATTGTGACAGTATATACAATTCCTATTCAAGTTCAAGACAGACAAAATTCAAGTATGAGCAGGGAGGTGAGCACATAGGTAAGGGGAGGTAAATGCCCTTAGGTTAAGAATTATTGGCATTTGATAGGTGTCAGGAAAGGCAGAATTAGGGTTTTATTTTGTTTCGTTTGTTTGTTTTTGTTTTTGTTTTTAAGTGTGGCCTCTCAGACATTAACCATACTCCAGGTCAGGCTACAAACCCAGGAGTAGTTGACCGACAAAAACTTTACTTGAATTTAAAAGACGGGGGAAAGTACCCGAAGTGGATTTGGCAGGAAGGTAGATGGATTTGGGAGGAAATGATTTCAGAGATGGATATGAATGAAATATATAGTATGAATTCGTACTAATATTTTTTTAAAAAGTATATAGCAGTGATAATAGCATTAAAGGCAAAATAAAACACTAAGATAAAATGGACCATAGATGCAAAAGGCCTGTTTACTGCAACTGTGGGACAGAAGAGAGAACAAAAGCATGCGAAGGAAAGAATGAAAGAACTATGTAAATGAAGAGAAATATCATTTTTGCAAATAGACAGATAGGTTAGATGAAAGTTTCCAATATGCATTTTTTTGGAGGATAAAAGTGAAAAAGTAGTTGTAAAATTTGTATATAAATTCAAGTACCTAAAATAGCCAAAACAACTTCAGATGAGTAGATGATAGTGTTCTGAAAGATTTGCAAAAATACAATGAGATGTACATTATTTTCATCAGCATTTGCAAATACATTTTTATCATTATCAATACGTATGTGAAATAACAGGAACTCTCATTCACAATTGAACTGTAAGTGAATCATAGATAGAAAAATGAAACAAACTGGGATCTCAAACAGTTACAGGTGAAAATTAAAGGAACATAATTTTTGACCTATGATTGGGCTGTGATTTCTAGACTACAGCTGAAAGCACCATGTATAAGATAAACCATTGATAAATTGGACTACATCATAGTTTAAAAAAAGAAAAAAACCTTCTTCTGGTAATACGTAATGATTGGCTTCAAATGAAAACACTGACAGCCAGAAAAACTACAGAGTACGTAAAAGGGGATTTTTCTGGATATCTATGAATCTCATCAAATTCCATAGCAATAAATAACACCACTTAGAACAAAAGAAGAAGAAAAGAAAGAAAAAAAAGGGGGTGGGGTATTTTAACAGAAATTTCACCTCAGATACCTGGTTAGAAATTTAGTGCATAAAAGATTCCTACCATCTCCAGTCGCTAGGAAAATGAACTTAAAAGCACAATGAAATAACAATGAGACCTGACTAGAAGGGCTAAAGTGAAACAGCACTTATAGTCTCAAGCGCTGCTGATGATGTGCAGTAAATGACTCTCACACACATTTTCATGGAAATTTGCAATGTTAAAGCCACTCTGTAAAATTTTCCAAAAAAAAAAAAAAAGTTAAGCATATATCAAGTCTACAACATAGAATCCTAGAATTCTAGGTATTCATATAACAGAAAAAGAAACAGAAACCTGGCATGATTGTGCAAAGCTGTATTCTCAACACTTGGAAAATGAACAAAGGAAGATCAATGTTCAAGGCTATCCTCAGCTACATATCAAGTTCAAGGCCAGCCTGAACATCCCACCTCCAAAACAAAATAAACAAAGAAGATGAAACAAAGACCCCATATGTATCTATGCAATGATATGTTTATTACAGCTTTATTTGTAATGATAGAAAGCTAGACATCTCCTAATTGAATAGATACTTTCATGTTATCTGTAGCTATACAATGGAGGAGATGTTAAGCAATTAGAAAAGAATGAGCTACATGTTATGCTGTACCTGCCTTTCACAATAATTGTGCTGAACGAGAGAGGCAAGGAGGGAGCCCACAGTGAAAGGTTCTACTTGTAGAAAGTCCTAGAAAGGGAAGAATGGTGTACAAAGCTTAAAACACTGCCTGGGATAGGAAGAGAGCTAGAGACATGAAAGAGGGTTACCATGGGGTTGTTGGAAGGACCGGAGCTGATGGGTGTGTATGATTTGCTTTGATTACAGTAATAGTTTTTTTCCCAGTACACATGGATAACATTATTATTATTATTATTATTATTATTATTATTATTATTATTATTATTATTATTATTTGGACAGGGTTTTTCTGCATAGCTATGGCTGTCCTGGAACTCCCTTATGTAGACCAGACTGGCCTCAAACTCACTGAGATCTACCTGCCTAAGCCTCCTGAATGTTGGGATATGTTAAAGTCATATGCAACAACACCTGCTGGTTAAAGTATTTTTAAATGTAATCATGACTTTAAAACATTACTTGTAATCATGTGGTTCTCACTGTTCTCACTCTCGAAAGAATAATCCTCTTGGAACACTGATTTCTTTATCAGGGAGCAATGAGAGGCCCCATAATGAGTCAGTAGTCATCATGTTCAATGTCATGTTGTCTCTGCTTTCCGTATTATGCCGTATCTAGTAACTTTTGTTATCCTTAAAACTACCTGCTGGACTTATCCCTTAATGATCTCATGTTAACGAATACAAAATGGTGTGATCACTGATAATGATCATCTTGAGAAGTCTAGTTTTAGTGTGTCTTCATGGTATTATTTACAATTTGCACTTTTAGTCCTAAGGGACCTGACCTTTTGTTCTATCAGTATCTTTCTTTCATTCTCCCCTCTTTAGCACAAATGACTTTGTGTCAGGGTATTTGGGTGAACCCTTTCCTGCCTCATGTTGCTTCTTGTCCCAGTGCTACTTTCTCTTGGGTGGTAACTGTATGTGTGCGTGCGTGCGTGCGTGCGTGCGTGCGTGTGTGTGTGTGTGTGTGTGTGTGTAGGGAAATCATTTTTGCTCTTCCTGTTTCCTCCAGACTTACTCTTCATTTGGAGGAGAACAGACTCCATATTGTGTAAGTGCCTCAAGCTAAGCTTATGGCTCTGATTGATGGGCATCACACCTGGGAAGCTTCTGACAACACAGATGCCTGGGTACCATGCCCAGAAGGCCTGATTCACATTGGTTGGTTCTGAGGTTTGCAGATTAAAAGGCAGCCAGGGAGTGATGCTGCTGCTGCTGCTGCCCTGACACTACACATTACATATTGCTGCTTAAGACTTTGGCCTATGGAGTTTGAAGGAGCAGAGAACAAGTCATAGTAATATATCTAGGGCAATTTACCTACTTTAGTGTAGATTCCATTTTGTGATCTGCAAGTTAGTAATTATACTAGCTTCCTTTCCATAAGATTATTGCAAAGATTAAATCTGTTAATATGTTTAATACCCTAGGTATAGAGTATATCCTGGTATAGTAGATAAGACATTGGGTTCCAGTTAGTAGCCTTACATTAATTACTGTCATTGAACATGCATGTTGAATATACATAAAAAAGGAACCCATTTCCCTTGCTAAGTATCTCAAAAGACATTCCTTTTCATTCCCTTTTCCTAGAATACCCTGTTCCTTGACATTCCCTTTAGGTTCCCATGACTTGTCTGGACTTCTTCATATGACCTCCTTATCATCTATGCTGAACTCTCCCCTGTACATAAACTAATTGAGGTAAAATATATGGGAAATGTATGTAATTAAAACCTATGGATGTATCTGGAGGATATCATCCTTAGTGAGGTAACCCAATCACAAAAGAAGTCACTTGATATGCACTCACTGATAAGTGGATATTAGCACAGAAACTTAGAATACCCAAGATGCAATCTGCAAAACACAAGAAAATCAAGAAGAAGGAAGACCAACATGTGGATACTTCATTCCTCCTTCGAAGAGGGAACAAAATACCCATGGAAGGAGTTACAGAGACAAAATTTGGAGCTAAGATGAAAGGATGGACCATCCAGAGACTACCCCACCTGGGGATCCATCCCATAATCAGCCACCAAATGCAGACACTATAGCATAATGCCAGCAAGATTTTGCTGAAAGGGCCCTGATATAGCTATCTCGTGTGAGGCTATGCCAGTGCCTGGCAAATACAGAAGTGGATGCTCATAGTCATCTATAGGGTGGAACACAGGGCCCCCAATGGAGGAGCTCAAGAAAGTACCCAAGGAACTGGAGGGGTCTGCAACCCTATAGGTGAAACAACAATATGAACTAACCAGTACCCCCAGAGCTCATGTTTCTAGCTGCATATGTAGCAGAAGATGGGATAGTTGGCCATCATTGGGAAGAGAGGCCCCTTGGTCTTGCAAACTTTATATGCCCCAGTACAGGAGAACGCCAGGGCCAAGAAGTGGGAGTGGTTAGGGAAGCAGGGCTGGGGGAGGGTAAAGGGAACTTTTGGGATAGCATTTGAAATGTAAATAAAGAAAATATCTAATAAAAAATATCCTAGTATTTTAAATACTCAGTATCCTAGTTATTTTTCAAATGTTTGTATAATACTGTGAGCATGTTAGAAGTGGAGGAGGTTAGAAGTCAGATGGTATTCTGCATGTATAGACACACACTATGGCAGGTGGAAAGGGAATTTAGATCATTCCAGCTGCTTTTCAGTTCATCTAAGGTGACTTTTCATAGGGGGCTGGTTACTTTGTTCAACTCAACCATGATTGCATTTACTGAGGTCTGAAGTAGAATCAAAGTTTTAATCATCAACTTGCAGGACTCGTGGCTCTAAAGGTCTCTGTGCTTTCTTCTCCCTAGCACCTCGCCTCCTGTGTTGTTGTCCATGGTCACCTTGCAGCATGCTTCAAGAAATCATGAAGAAAATCCAAGCAAGCTCATAAAAGCAAACAGAAACACCAAAAACCCCTCACCTTGAACATTTGACATGAGTCTTTTTGCCTTGCTCGCTGCCCCTACTTTAAATCCTGCTACAGTTAAGAGTCTTCCACCTTATGATTATAACATTACTGAAGACTTTGTTGTTTAACGATGCTGGAAACTGACTGAGCTTGGCCTTCCAGAAGGCAGGTGTATTGCTTTATGGACCTTTCTGCAAAACACATAAAAGTGATGGGTGAAAGGAAGGGAGGATGCGGAGCTGGCTGGTTAACCACCCCGATAAGCAGGAGCAGTACAGCCTTTCTATGCTGCGGCCTCATAGGAATGAGACACATGGAAGCAAACAGGAGCAGAGCATGGCAACTTCCTCTCTCTCTCATCTGGCCATAGATATGTTTCAGAAGAGCTCTAACATTGTTGATTGATTTGCAGCAGCTCAGAGCTACTCTTAAATATCAGAGGTATTTGGAATGGCTTTATGCTTCAGCCACTACAGTTTCTGTATGGCACCAGAAGCATTGCTTAACAAGCTTACTTTGTTTCTGTTTTATGTCAGAGTCTGACTTACTTTCTACTTGTCTAATTGGTTGTCTAGAATTAAATAGTATCTCCCACAATCACTTTCTCTTTTTCATGTTGACATGCACATGGATTTTATGAATGTGCTTCTTTTCATGCTGAGTCTGGATGATTTTACTCAACACCTTTGAAAAATACGTTTGCTATGTCCTCATCAAATGCTCACTACTTTTTTAACTCTTGAAAGAAGTCAAGTCAGGTATTTTGTGAAATTATCTGATATGAC
This sequence comes from Mus minutoides, assembly GCA_902729485.2. NCBI lineage: Eukaryota > Metazoa > Chordata > Mammalia > Rodentia > Muridae > Mus > Mus minutoides. The sequence continues at coordinate 417,590 of LR750422.1, forward strand.
TAAAATACTGAAAAAAAATTAGCTCAAACTATCCTAAAGCCTTCCCCTCTTTTATATGCATGGGGGATATATATACTCATAATCTAGTTCATTTGTAAGGTATTTTTTAATGTCCCTAAAGACTTGAACAAAAGGCTGTGGCTTTGGGTATTGAAGCCACTCATTTACTTATACATATATATTTTTTTGCAGTTGAGGAATCTTGGGTTTGTCCAATGACTAATTTATAAAACAGAGGCAGGCACAGTTAGTTTTTGTGGAGAAGGAAACATCCTAGACAGCAGGAAGACCAAGTCTGGAGCAGAGAGCACACTTGGGTGAGGTGCCAGAGAGTAAGTCAAAGGACAATCCGGGTGAAATGTTACATTGTGTTCTAAGGGGCAGAGGATTTTGGGAAACAGGTATGGAGAAGGATGTCTGCTGGTAACATATGCTGAGGTAAGTGTTTGCCCTTTTCACGTGTTTTTTCAGTTCCTGCTGTAATGACGATAATTAATCTAAGAACTACTAAATGTAACACTGGCTCTCATTTATCAGGCCCTTAGCCTTATATATTCGAGGACGCTTCAGTCATTAATGCACTCAGTCTTTATAATTAGATAAAATACATCATTAAGAAGAATGCTAACTAAACTGTGTCATTAATTTTGCAGTAAAATGACTAACACATTACATGAAGTCCATACTTAACTGGCAGAGGTGTTATGTGTCCGTGGTGCGTTTACAAAGCAGTAAAATTTCAAGCTATACTTGATTTCATGGGGCAATCAGCTTTTTTTTTTTTTTTTTTTTTTCCTAGATTACCTTGCTATGTCTCTTGTCAGTTGAGACATACAGACTAGTCCTTTGTTAAACCAAATAGCATTTAATTGGCCTTCCTTTTCACCATAGAATGCACCCCAGGCTCTCCACAGACAAGCTCCTCTGTATGAAACAGAAGACATTCACATTTCAAAAGTTAAAGTAACTCAGAAAAAAACTCAGCTCTTCTTTAATTAGGTAGAATATAGGGATTTATTCACTAATTTATTCAAAACCATGTTTGTATCACTAAAAAGATGTGTACTTTGAGATAATTGGACTCATTGCTCTAAGTAATATGTAGGAAAAATATAAACTTTCCCTGAATATTAGAGGAAATATGGTGAGAAAAAGTCAATTTATCTTTGTACTTGTTGGCCTTCTATTCTGCATTGTCTTTAGACCAGATAGCCACAACAGTTATACAAGAGGCGTCTTAGTGGGAAATGAATGTGGGGTAAATTTTTATTGTGTTAAACTGTAAGTAAGGCTTCTGAAATCTAGTTTGCTGATAAATTAAAAGGTAATCCTGTTGGTCAAAAAGAAGATAAACATCAAATTTCCCTTTATATTTTGGAGGATGTTTTATGAAAGAAATTGGGAATTATTGTTTGTGGCTGATTAAAGTAGCTATGTATTATTATTCTGTTTTGCCATCTACTTTACAGGAATATGGTAATTCTGACCTTTGGTGGAGGAGTCAGAGAATGCAGACTTTGAAGCTGCCTAGGGAAATACTTTCATTCTGAACTGTTTAGGGGTCTCTGCTGCCAACGGATATGAACTGTGCAGTTCCCAGAGATGGGCTTCATCTCCAGAGTGTGTTTGCCTTACAAACAACTGTGTAATGCTTGGTACTTATTGTCTACCTAAGAGGAAGTGAGAAAATATTAGGTTAAGGTGAAATTGTACTCAATTAAAGCCTATTTTTCAAAATAGTTTCATGAAAATGTAAATGGATATACTTAAGTGAATATTTTAGCAATTTCCCTAATAGGTGCATAAAATGGGCAATGAAGCTTTTCTCATACTGGAAAAAGGAGTCTTATAAAGGAGTTGAAAAGTCAAGTGGTGGAAATTATTATTGGTTAATTAATTTACAGAGTAAAAATTATGACAAGGAATGATAGCACAATCTCGACTAAGTGACACACTGTTAATTATTAATCACAAAATTATAAAGACAAGAAAAAATGTGTTATCTTGGCTGTTTTTTTTCTGACTTCTCTTTTAAATAGTAATTTTAGAATACAAGTATAATATATATTTATTGTAAGTACTGTAAGAACTTAAGCATTATTAATATATTCTATATTTAATTCTCGTATTTTAAAATAAGTAGGGTTTCTTATATAGTCCTTACCTTCCAATCTGTCTGTCTGTCTATCATCTATCTATCTATCTATCTATCTATCTATCTATCTATCTATCTATCTATCTATCTTTCTATTTATTTTTATTTTTATCTTTCTTTCTATCTACCTACCTTCTATCTACCATCTGTCTATTATCTATTTATGTAACTATATAAACTTAGCTGACTAGTTTAATAATACACTATGTATATCCCTAGTTTCAGGAAAGAGATAGCCTAATTTTTTCTGCACTACAATAGGTAATCTGCTCTCAGTACTTCTGTTGATATACTGTATATTAATTTACTTTTAATAAATTAATTTATACAGAATTATTTTTGTTATTAATTAGAACACATATGTTAGATTTATGGCATTTTATAAATGATGTTTTTTGAGTGGCCCTGCCTTACACCCTTCCTTCCTCATCTAGCAGTCTCCGTATCCTAAGTATTCTATTCCCCCTCATGGACTCCTTCTAGTTTTATAACCTATATGACACCAAATCTACTCAAATATGTAAATATTAAAATTATGGAGTGCATGTGAGAAGAAACAGGCAACACTTGTCTTTTTTTTTTTAGTCTGGGTTACCTCACTTAATATGATAAGTTCCAGACCCACTAATTTTCTTAAAAACTTCATGTTTAATTTCTGTTTTTATAGCTGAATTAAATGCGATTGTGTTATGTATCACATTTTATCATCAGTTTATCTGAGAGTATTCTTGTGGTAGGACTCAGTCTCTGGGTATTATCAAAGGTCTGGTATTCTTAAAGATCCCAAGTTTTCCAAGTATACTCTGTCTTGAAACAGCTTCGAAATAAGAATCACCACGCAAACACTTTAATTTCTAGAAATATCACTTCTAGGTTAAGGAGCCATTTATGTTTGTTGCCTTTTAGAAAGGAAATATCCTTAGTCCAGTCAGATGAATTGATAGCCTATTATATCAATCTGTTCCAAAGCTAGCTGTTGCTTCCTTTTAATGGATGTGGTAATAATTATAGAATTATACCCTACTTGATTCACAATTACATTTTTCTTGTTTTCAACTCCTCACTTGCTTCTATAATTAGGAAGACTTAAACTCTTCTGATAAGTCGACATATAATTAGTTTAAATTTATTTTATAATTTCTTTTTTAATCTAAATTTTAAATACAAATAAAATTTATTTTTATATAATAGAGTAGGTAGGGGTATAATTTTATTTTAAAAATAATGACTATATTTGGGTAATGACAATACCCACTTTCCACCATATACTTGTGTATCTATCATATTGACTATATATTAAATTTTGATACCTTCTGAAATGATTTATTTTGATCATCAGTTTGACAGGATTTAGAATTGCCAAGGAGAGACACTAATTAGTGTATCTGTAAAGAGATGTTCAGAAGGTTCTAATTCCAAGAGGGAATGCCCTCTCGGTATGTGTGTGGGTGGCACTGTCATATGGGCATGGAGTCAAGCTAAATAAAATGAAAAAGTGGGTCTCTGCATCATCCATTATTCTCTGTAATGTGACCAGCCTCCTCACAGCCTCACAACTGGGTCTTTACCACAATCATGAACTATGTCTTCTCTTTACTCTAGGAGCTGAAGTAACCCCTTCCCATAAGTCACTTTTTGTCAAATAATTGAGCATAGAAGAAAGCTAATAAAAAAAAAAAAAACTACGTGGCTTTCCCACTCTCTATTCACTTGCATTTCTTGATTTCATATTTGAAAGTCTGATATTACATTTGAAAGTATGAATTATAGTTTTATGCATTATTTTTTGTAGCTAGTAAGTTGAGTTCCACTCTGCCACCAAACGCATCCTCTATGTCCATAGATCAGATATGGTAGTATATATATTTGTAATTGTAGCATGTGGGAGGTAGACATAGGAGGAATACAAGTTCAAGGTTGGCCTTGGCTATATATACATACACTGTCTCCAAAACCAACCAATCAACCAAACAAACAAACAAATGAAAAAACCCAAATACTTTGTCAACATTAAAATTTATGTAACATAGAAAATTTGATATTTCATTTTAATTTATTATAAGAGAATTACAAATATAATTTTTCTCATTGCGACCCACTATTATATTTTAATTAATTAATTAATTAATTAATTTGGTGTGTGTGTGTGTGTGTGTGTGTGTGTGTGTGTGTGTGTGGTATCTATGCATGTGTATGTGTATGCACCATAGTATGTGTGTGGAGTTAGAGGACAACTTGCAGGAGTCATCTGCTCTTTCCCTCCACAATATGTGTCTCAAGAATTAAGCTCAGGTTCATAAGATTGACAGGAAGTATTTGTGTCACATGAGTCATTTTGCTGACCCAGTTTTATTATGTTTTATAATACTTAATAAGCTATTGTGACTTTAATTAAAATTTTACCCTAAAACATGGTCATTTGTATATTATTTACTCTTTTGATCTAAAATGTAGTCTGATATCTATTGTTGGTTTTAAGAAATAAAATTCAATTCTATAGTTATTTATTAAAGTTTATAAGGTGTGGGTAAGGCAAGTGTCCATAATTCCAGATGTAGAAAGCATAGACAGGGAATCCCCAGTTCAAGCTATTCAGAGAGGCTAGACACATCTATCTTTTAAACTCTGGACTTGATTGAGAGACCTTTCCTCAATGAATAAAGAAGGAGATCCAGAGAGACATAGAGAATAACATCAACCTTAGGCACACATGTGTATGTGCATCCACAGATTATGGATAACACACACACACACACACACACACACACACACACACACACACACACACGCACATGCATGCGTGGGAGATATAAAAATAACATTATATTTAATCTAGTGAAATGTATCCTGAATTATAGGATATAGATTTTAAATTATCCAACTATCCAGTTGTTCCAACACATTTTGTATATTTCCAAGTACATAATTAAATCATTTGTTTACCTGTTTTTACCTGTTAAAAGTTTTACCTGTTACAACCTTTGTTTTTCTATGTCCTCCCTTTTCTGATTGTTCATATCCTATGTGACCCTCTCTCATTTATCTGCAAATCCCTACCTCCCTATTATCTAAATCTATGTCTCTCATTCCTTTACTACCTATCTTTATGTCCCTTGTTTATCTACTATGTATCTACTTTCTATCTATTATCTACTATCTTCTATCTATCTATCTATCTATCTATCTATCTATCTATCTATCTATCTATCTATCTATCATCTATGTATCTATCATCTTCAGCAGCAGCATTTAGCTAGCATAATCTATCTGTCTGTCATCTACCTAAAATGTTAAGTAAAATTGATCTCCTCTTACAGGCAATTTTTGCAGGAGGGTCATCCGTTTTCACCTATCAAACCTATCTGTTCTTTTCAGATGAGGTCAATGTATATTACCATAGCAAAAATAAATAAATAAAAATAAATAAATAAAATAAAACAAACAAAAACTCTGTTTATTTCATAAAGATGCTTGGTACTTTTTTTTGGTGGTGGTTATGGAACTGCAGAAAGATTGTTTTTCTGTCTATTTCAGGCTGGCTTTAAATTCATAATTCTCCTTCTGGTTCCTCAGAGCAAGATCTGAAGGGATGTTCTACTTAATGGTGTTGTCAATAGCATTGCAGGATTTTATATAATGTCCTTAACTTTATATAGAAATGATAACATAAGCCTTTCCTTAAATCTAGCGATAATGTTAACAATTTCCAAATCTACCATAAATCCTACTTTGTAAGAATGAGTAATTTAAAAACCTGATGCTAGTTTGTTTGCTAACAAAGTATAAAACACCTTTCTGACAATCTCTGAAGACAAACAAGTTTTTATGAATCTAAATAAAAATTAAGACAAGGTTAAAACTTGGCCTGGTGTTATCTGAGATTCATTACCATTATTCAATACTTTTAATATTATTATATATTTTTGTAGAAATGGGATGTCATTCATTGAAGAATGTTACCTCTCACCACTCCTGATATATAGCTTATAAACTGTATTCTTCAGTAAAAATTCTATGCCTTAAAGATATTAAACATAAATTTAATAATTTTATTTTTATTTTAGAATTTTTACTTATAACCATAAATATAGTTGCTTTCACTTTTAGTTTGAAATCTTTCGTTTTCTCTAATCAATATTATACTCCTTTACAAAAGGAGACACCTCTTTCTTGCATCTTCTCTGGAAGAGCTTAATAGTATTTAAATTATCTTCTTAAATGTTTGATGAAAACTTTAAAATATGAAAGTACAATAGTTTCATAAAACCTGCACTAAATAAGAAGGCTCATGAAATGAAGGTCAAAGGCCCCTGCTTTCACATCTCTCGGGCTGTTTCCCCTGCTGGTCAAGACTGAATCACAGTTTAGAAGTTGGTATGCATTTTTCTAGAACTCTTCTTACATAATGCATAGTAATAATTAAAGTATTTACTTAGACTCTAAGCAGATTAATCATGAGGTGTTTATATTTTGGAACACCATTATATTTGTGATGTTCCATATAATTCTATTTTTTATGGTCAGTTTGTGTTTTTTGCATTAGAGATATTAGCAATTTTCCTTACAAGTAACTATTGAGTCATTAAATCCATTATCCCTTTTCCCTCTTCCTCTATTTCCCTCCTTCCATCTGCCTTCCTTCCCTCCATTCTCCCAGTTCTCTCTCTCTGGGCATTTTTGCATGTTTGTGTGTGTGTGTGTGTGTGTGTGTGTGTGTGTGTGTGTGTGTTGTATGTATGCATGGAAATCAGAATTTTACATCATGTGTCTACCTCAATCACTCTTCATCAAATTCTTTGAGAGCAGGCCCATTACTGCAGCTGGAATTTACCAGTCTAGCTAGTCTTGCTGCCCAGTGAACTCCAGGGAGCTGGTTAACCTCACCTCCTAATGACTGGATTTCAGGTGCTTAGGGCTGTACCCAGCTTTCGCCCTGGGTACTGCAGATCCAAACACAGATCTTCAGACTTGTATGGAAAGAACTTTACCAACAGAGCTACCTCTCTAGCTCCCATCATAACCATTTTATTATACAATTAAGTAATTGTGTTTCTAGTCTCATACAATTTAGGGTATAATTAGTATGTGTATGTCATTTAAAATGTATTAAATATATCACGTAAGAAACAATGCATATGTGCTCGCTTCGGCAGCACATATACTAAAATTGGAACAATACAGAGAAGATTAGCATGGCCCCTGCGCAAGGATGACATGCAAATTAGTGAAGCGTTCCATATTTTAAAAAAATAAGAAAAAAAAAGAAACAATGTGTATACCATTCATTGTTGTATTCTATTGTTTTAAAAGGCATGGAGATATATCAGTAGCCTGCTTTTAATGGCTGTGATATATTTCACTGCTATACTGAAAACAGTAACATCTCACGCTGACTTCTCACTCTTAAGATACAGTGAAAATTTTATATATGAATATGGATGAAAGTACACATCATACAATAATCAACTTCAAGTGACATGAAAATTTTCATAGAAAATGGTTTCTTAAAAGTTGCCCTGCATTTTCTCAACTTTTTTTGAATATCATTGTCAATAAGAACTGTTTCCATTATTAAAATATTATCAATACAAAATTGGTATGATGTCCCTGTAATTTCTGGATCCTTTTCATTAAATCTATTTCTCAATTTCTTAGATAAAATTTTCTTCTGAGAATTTTATTTATGAATTCATGTGTCACATCATAGAATTGGTTTTTATTTCTTTCTTATTCATTTCATGGGCCTCTGTGTATATATTAGGGCTATACTCATTCACGGTGAACCTTTATAAGGTTTTCCATGCTATAAAGGAGTTTTCATCTCCAGTTTATTTATAAACTGCCACCCAGATACACTCAAAATTCCTGTTTGCCTTTCTGGATAGCCTTCTACCTGCCTTACTTTCATGACCACAAAACTGCAAGAAAATAAGGAGTATGGATTTACATATTTGAATAGGGCTTGTGTCAACTTCAGGTTAGTTAGAAGAAAGGTGGAGTTGCTCACTTGGTGTAATAGAAGACTTGGGGAAGATCCTGTCTCTCCCAGTTCTTCATGAGTTTCATGTCCTTCAGAGGCATAAGTAACAACTGACTATATTCTAGTGAAATTATAAAGTCTGTTCAAATGCACTTAACCATTTTGGTGCTTTAGTGATTAAATATTTAATGACTGTCAGCATATTTTATTTGCAAAGTCATGTGTTTGGCATCTATAAACACGGTTTCTAACGAGTTAAAAGAAAAGCATTAGGATTCATGCAAAATTCCAAAGTTGCATGAATGATAAAGAACAAGAAGTTGAAATGAATGTTAATTCACATTAAACAATATACATTCTAGGTTACTGACTATACATATTATGATTGCTTTTCAAATGTTATAGTATTTATTTTACACCCTAAACTGAAACATTTTCTTTAGCAAATACTATACTAATACTAATTTATTTTTGCATATTATTAGAACAAATAGGCAACTACCCTGTAAAGAATGCTCATAATTTAGCATGGAAAGCCATGTAGCAAAAGATAAATCAAGGTATTATAACATTATGAAAAGTATCAGAGTTTGAAAATGTCATTTTTTTTTAAAGAGCGCATTTGTGTTACCAGCTATTGCAGGTGTGCAGAAGAAAGAGAAACAACTGTTTCAAAGTGTTACTAAAACACTTCAGGTCTTCCTGGATGTGTAGGAAGTCCTTTTACCCTATATTTGTAATTTTCTAGTAAGGAAAAAGAGCTGACATCACCTACATCAGAATATCAGACAACCTCAGGCTGTCCTCTGACCAAAGATGAATGAGAGAGAGCAGGGCATAGCCCACTGTTGCTACTGTTTTTTTTTTTTTTTTTTTTTTTTTTTTTTTTTTTTTTACCCGTTAGGGTCCCCATGTTTCTGTGCTCTAGGCTGCTGATACACAGTTCACGCTCCTGATTTGTCAGAGGGAGCCACAATTGCGTAATAGGAGAAACTGAGCTGTGAGAGAAATCACTGTTTATATAGAGAAACCAAGGGAGATTTAAAAATCTATACAGTTTCAAAATGTGCCTATACCCTAAGTAAAGGGTTATCCTGATATTTCTTCTAATAAGATTATTATACATACACTAGTTGGCCATCCATACCTTTCTGTCATGTTTTCTTTTCTTTTCTTTTCTTTTCTTTTCTTTTCTTTTCTTTTCTTTTCTTTTCTTTTCTTTTCTCTTCTCTTCTCTTCTCTTCTCTTCTCTTCTCTTCTCTTCTCTTCTCTTTTCTTTTCTTTTCTTTTCTTTTCTGTTTTTCCCTTTTGTTTTATATTTTATTGACGAATTTTGAGTAAAATGACCTTAGCATTATTTAAAACTCTCTGCCTATATCAAGGGTATGATGACTTTGTTTCCTTCCAGGAACATTAGAACTTTGGTTTTTACAGTTCCCTCTTGACCATCTTACATTTTACTTATTTGCTTTTGTATGACCTTTTTCTTTTTTTTACTATTAGATATTTTCTCCATTTACATTTCACACGTTATCCCGAAACTCTCCTAAACCCTCCCCCATCCCCTGTCCTGCTCCCCTACCCACCCACTCCCACATATTGGCCATGGCATTCCCCTGTACTGAGGCATATAAAGTTTGCATGACCAAGGGGCCTCTCTTCCCAATGATGGCCAACAAGGCCATCTTCTATATATGCAGCTAGAGACATGAGCTCTGGGGGTACTAGTTAGTTCATGTTATTCTTCCACCTATAGGGTTGAAGACCCCTTCAGCTCCTTGGGTACTTTCTCAGGCTCCTTCCTTTGGAATCCTGTGTTCCATCTAATAGCTGACTGTGAGCATCCACTTCTGTGTTTGCCACACAAGACAGCTATATCAGGGTCCTTTCAGCACTATCCTGCTGGCGCATGCAATAGTGTCTATGTTTGGTGGCTGATTATGGGGTGGATTCCCGGCTGCAGCAGTCACTGGTTGGCCCATCCTTTTGATTCAGCTCCACACTTGATCTCTGTAACTCCTTCAATGTGTGCTTTGTTCTTAATTCTAGGAAGGGGCGAAGTGTCCACATTCTGATCTTCATTATTCTTGAGTTTCATGTGTTTAGTAAATTGTATCTTGGATAGTCTGGAGGGTATCATCCTCAGTGAGGTAACCCAATCATAAAAGAACTCACATAACATGTACTCACTGATAAGTGGATATTAGCCCAGAAATCTCTCATGTTTTCTTAGTCTGCACTGAGAGTTTTTCTTACTGCTGAACTAAGCTGAATAAGAATGAAATCTTTCTCTGCTTTGCTTGTGTTTATTCAGAACCACTAGACATCCTGCTTGAGATAATTGTCAAGGTGAAGAAATTTAAAATTCTCCTTCATTCTTAACATAATTAGAGAAAAGTTCTAGAAGTTTCATGCTCCCAAATTGGTATTTACTAACTACATTGAGAAAAAAGAAAGGGATTCATTGTGTAGGGAAAAGATTAGCTTGTATTCTATAAAATAAAGAATAGTCTGTTCTGCAATAATTGTAATGGTTGGTAATTTGTTTCTCAAGAAACCAATATATTGTTTCCTTGGTTTGTTTGCTTAAAAATAATTGCAAAGCAAGGATTTTATATTAGTTGATACTAAAATTTCAGGTTAGATGTGATAGAGTCTATCATTTAAAATGCTTAGTTTCTATCTTTAATGCATCCTGCTTTAGTTCTAACCCAGGAAGTTAGAAAAATCAATCTTGTTATGCAAAAGGGAAATGATTTGACAGCCAAGACAATCAGCATTTATGCAAACCAAAAAATATTTGTCTGCCAAAATCATCAACATCTATAAAGATTTATGAAAATGTGCAAAATGCTAAAAGACTAAGTGTAAATGAGAATCTGTTGCCTGTACCTGAAATCCATAGGACATATTTTTAATTTGTACCTTTACTTTAATCCAAGGAGTCAGGAGGCATACTTTTATATAATAGTTTTCACAATAATGGACAAATTTATCTTCTAATGCAATGAGTTCAGCTTACAATGTGCTGGAATTTTCAAAACATTCCTACTTATAGTCTATCATGGTATTTATTTTCCCTCCAGCTCTTCTACATATGTAGCATCTGCTTTTATTTTCTTAACTGTGCTTAGAAAATTAGCAAATAAAGCATGGACTCTGTCTTCTCATTAATAAAATATTAGTCTTACGGACTCTCAAGGTCCTTTTGATCAAAGTCATTTGGCATTGACCATACTTTATGTATTGAAAACAGTTGTCAAATTAATGACATATAGTGATAAAACAAATACTGTGTTATCAAGTATTAGTCTTCCTTCTTATTTAAACACAGATTAATATCCATTATTATTTTTAAAAAGGTTGAGTTTGTTTGGAAGTAGCAAGATGAACCAGAAATGATGCTTTATGCTGCGCCATGTACACAGTAGCATAAACGGTCTCTACGTCATGCACACAATAGCCAAAACACTGAACTAATACAACTAGTGTGAACTCATCAGTTATGTGAATTGGTGACTCAATTAAAGTTCATCTATTAACACATGTGCAAAGGAGGTTTATTTGAAGAAAAAATTTCTAATGTACAGTAAGCACAAGTTAATCTTTAGTAGTAGCATATTAAAAATGACTAGTTTGAAGTGGCTATCTTAACATTTGACTAGACATGCAGTCTAGATGTGGTTTAGGCATTGTGTTGAGTATCTAGGGTGATTTACTGAATGTATGCATTAAGATTGCCTCCTAAATACATAAATTAGAGTCCTTATCTGAGAGATGCTGAGTGTGTACAGACACATCTTTTTTTTTTTTTTTTTTTTAACTCACTCTAACGACAGGGCAAAGTCAACAAGCACCACCCAGAGAAGAAAATAATCTCATGGACCTGTTTAGATGGTGACTTTGAAACAACAATTTTTTTTCTTCAGTTAAAGACTTGTCAATCCCATTTTTGAAGATTGATTTGTTATCTGAGTTTTCCTCCTTTTCATCCTTGGAGAAAATGAAAAATAACAAGTTCTCCTCTACTTTAGACTAACCATTCATATACTGTGTGATAGTTAGTTTCCCCTGAGCCTTTTCTTCTGGACAAATTATGCTAACTCCTTCAGTCTATCCTCCTAGGTCCTATTTTTCAACCATTAAATCATCTTACTGTTCTTTTTTTGTATCTTTTCCAGTTTCTTTAAACATTTTCAGAAATATGAAGTTTTAAATCATGTATCTTTGCACATACAAGGCTTATTAGAACTCCCAGCCCCTGAGTCAGAGGTAGGTGGTCATGTCATATAAGTCAATTGGACAAGAGAAAAAGAGAAACAAAATGAGCAATTTAATGTCTTGACATAATGGATTTATATGATCAGAAAGAGGAAGGCCTATGCCTGGAAAAATACTGGAAAGGGTCATTATTAGTATTTTGGGAAGATACAAAACCACAAAATTTATTTTTAAAATAATGGGTTTCCCTTTTATTATGTCTTTAAATAACTTGATGTTATTTTAAAGCTAATTATTCATCTGTTAAGGAATAGACTGCTAGTAAGTTAACAGAAATTTAGATATTATATATGTTTGTGTATATATGGATATATATATATATATATATATATATATATATATATATATATATATATATCTCCATATCCTAATTACTAGGAGATAGTTACTTTACTGCATTAATTCAGCATTAGAGTGATGACAAGGGATAGAATTACCCCCAAGTACATGCAAATGCCAAGGGAAAATTTGTGGATTGTTAGGTAGCAAGGTACTCCCCCTTGCCCCCGCTTTGGCTGAACATGACCACTAGGCAGAGTAGGAATGCGGGATCTTTGCTGATAGAGTATCCTGGAGGTCACTGCCTGTCAGAGTATTCTCTAGAGCACTATGATGATTTCAGGGGACTAAGACACTGTAATTTTTCTCGACTATTCTATTTCATAAGGGGAGAAATGAATCCATAGTATTATATATAAGCCACCTCCACATCTAGAGCAATTTCTGTGAGGTCAGGAATCTTCTACTGTGAAAATCTAGACCCCCCCACCTCAACACTCACATCAGTTTTAGTCTTTCTTGCTTGAATTTAGGAATACTTATAATTGAATTTAAATCATTTAGACAACTTAAAATTTGAAATCTTATTTATGTCCAAACCAAAATGCCTGGCATTTGCTTCATTCTCTGTCTTAGGATGTGCTATACACCATGAAATTTCACAGTCTCCAAAAATACAGAGAAATGCAGACACTGCAAAAATACAGTACTGTGTTCTCTCCAATAGTCTCTTCATAAGTCACCAATAAATTATAAGCGAAACAACAAAGCCAGCATATGAGAGTTCTAATTCCCCAGATGAAAAGCTACTCCATTCACCCATACCTAGTACATTTTCACTTTTAGGCTTCAGAAAATCTTATATGCCAGTTATACCCATATTGAAAAGCCAGAGGCAGATCTTAGAGGGCTCTTGCACTGAATGTCGTGCAAGGGAGAAATACTGGTGTCTTGTCCTGACCCCTTCTTGAAAGCTAATACAGGGCATTCTTACCATTTTTGCAGACAGGACAACATTGCTCTGGTTCATAGATTGGGTTGACACACTCAGGAACTGCGCAGTCTGCTACAACACAGTGAACTTCATTGCTGGGCTCACAGCGACACCATTCACATGGAGAGGGCTAGGAACAAATCTCAAATTAGCCCCTTTTCTCCTATAACTTAATGCTTGCACAATCATATGCTGTCAGAAGACAAGACAGTAGTGTTTATAGCAACTTCAATTCCATTTACCATGTGTATGCTCATTCTGCCCCCAAAGGAAGGCAACCTGTATGTCCAAGCCAGGATGAGTTAGTTGTAAAGCACAGCCGAAGCTTCTGTAAATAGTGAGTTACTCTGGGTCACTGTTTCTACTCTGCAGAGAAGTGTCTGGACACCAAACCTGCCTGTTGCTCATTTGGTTTCCAGAGCACTGACTGCTTTACCTTTCTCTGCAGAACAAGACAGTAGTAGAGCTCACAACATTGTTTCTGTGATTGGTCATTCTCTTCCTAAGAAAGGTGGATTGCTAAGAAACGAGAAAATATTAGGTACATATCCTAACCCTTACTTTGAATGCTTGTTCAAGGCAAATTCAGCCTAAATGGCCCTTTGTCAGTGTGAATGTTATCGAACATTTTAGCTGGGATTCTAACAGCCAGATCTAGCCTTACGACATAATTTCTGAGTACCTTACACCTTGCCTGCTTGCTTTGAGAAGTGAACTAAAATCAATTGACCTAAAAAGNTTTTTTTTTTTTTTTTTCAGTCAGGTAATTTGAATAATGACCCTGTCTCAGTTTGTGTGGCATAGAAAACAGTGAATTGATCATTGTAAACATTAATTTAATCTCCATTTTGTGCTTGAAAAACAATAGCCTAACAGTAATTGCCTTAGTTACTGGATTAGTTTACAGAAGCTGCAGTAAATTATTGCTATGTCCTAGCATGATACACTAGCTTACTGAAGGTAAAGCCGTGCTGGTTAGAGCTCTGTAGAACAATATGTTGCACTATCCCATGCTTTGTCATGCTTTTGTGATTTATTAACTATTACTATATTATAAAATTATATATTAGCAATTTTCTTATTTTTTTTCCTAACCCAAATAAAGGAAAATTTATTTAATCCTCATCTCATAGATGACTGAATAGGTTGGCAGACATTCAACAGTTTTCCCAGGTCCTATAGATAAGCACAGGGTAGAGATTTGAAGGTAGGAGTGTGATCGAATTCCAACCTCATGTTTTTCAACAAAAAGTACCATCTATTGTGCCCTCCTTTACATTTTTGAAAAGATACTTTTTAAAACAAAGGTGAGTTGGGAGGAGTAACCACTGTGCTACTTTGATACTTAATTCAGATTTTTAAAATCCCTCCAACCATACAGTGTAATAAGAAGTGTAGGCTTTGGTATTTCTGACAAGTCACATCTTTAGCACTGTGGTTACAAATTTTATTTTATTGGATCCTTCAACATGAAAACTACAGATTACCTAAAAATATTCCCATAAAACCAAAGATTAAGGAATAAAGGCATCTTTAGAGGAACAGGGAATGCTGAAATAAGAAGATGAGAAAATATTCCTTGTACTTTTCTATCTTTAAAAAACATAAGCTGTGGAGCTATTGTCAGCTAGATATTTGGGAAGGCAGATGATGAAATTATACCAGTCTAAAATCTTATTTCTTCTTGCAAAGAAATCACAGAGACTGCTTTACTTTTTTGCAATCATTAAAAAAAAAACAATACAATACTTGATCCATTTAGATTCTCATAAAATACATTTGTAATTATGACTATGATTATATTTATTTGATAATACACATACGAGATAGTATGATTTCTATGTGCACCTTATAAATCTGCTATATTTCCAACAGTGGTGTTGAATGGTTAATGTGCGATTGTAAGCAGGTACTATATAATTCATCTGTAATTCCCACTGTCACCAAATATACCTGTGACAAATGCTGTCCTTGTTGGCACTGATCACAAACATTTCTCATTCCTGAACTCAGATACATGTATATATTTAATGAATATGATTCGATAAAGCAATCAGTGTCTTAAGTATCCGCTTAGGTGACTAGAATGTAAATTTTCTCCCTTAGAAGCAGAATGGGAAACAGGGAAATACCTGTGGTTTTAAAACGGATAGCACCCAAAGACCTTGAAGCTGAAACTGAATTCCAAAGTGATCATGATCTGAGGATGTTTGGTGAACAGGAGAAAGAAATTAGAATCCTGGAAACAGTGTCATGAATACTCCATGAAATTATAGATTGGAAAATCAGCCTAGGAACCAGAAACATAAGTTACTGGAATAACAAAATAATTTTAGAAAGTTATCAACTATTTTTCTTTGTGAGAACGTAGGCGCTAACATTGTTATCACTGAGAGTCAGGGTAAGATTCCAAGAATATGCTTTTGCACATCGGTTGGTGAGAATTGTCCATGTGTTTATAAAATGGGCATTTGTTTTTGCATTCTGAACACTTGAGAAACCCTCTTTATACCCGAGGATAGTCTAGATATGAGATCTATAGATCATTTGAGTCACTGGGAGTTATGGGTATCTCTGTTGGTGCCATTGTTCAAAGTATCCAGGAAGAAATGACCACTGTCAATAAGACTTGTCATACAAATTCCCATTTGAAAATTAGCAGAAGCATATGAGTACCCTCTCTGTAATTTTTCTGTGACCCATACTGCCTGTACAAATGCCACCTTTAGTTCAAGGAATTATTTCACTGGCTTTTGAATGTCTCTCATTTGTTCTTGCCTTTTGCCTTCATAGGCTTAAGCTGCTTATAATATATTATTCAGTTCTGAACTCTCAGCACCTAGAAGACATCTTAGTATGACAACAAACATTTAACAAAATCTATAAGTTTGCAGGGTTGATGCAGAATCTGTGTTTCCTTATCTTCCAAGCCACGCCTCTAGCAGCTTTATCTGTGCTCATCGTGTGTGGAAAGGATTTTGACTCAATGGCATGTTCATGTTTTATCAACATTTTATAAAGCACACTTTGAGAGAACAGATCCCTGAATCTAAGTCATGAAATAACTATTTGGGCTTCAAATATTATGGCAGTGAACATAAACTGGCTCTGTAACAGTAATTTTAGATTCATAATGTTTATTGTGCTGATCACAGGTAAGTCAGCCTACAAGCACTGCATCAGCTAGCTCATCTAGCAGTAGGTGATTGTAGGTTTTTATTGCACTAGAAAACACTGTGCTAACTAAATTTAAAGCCCCAAGTGT
Source organism: Mus minutoides (assembly GCA_902729485.2). NCBI lineage: Eukaryota > Metazoa > Chordata > Mammalia > Rodentia > Muridae > Mus > Mus minutoides. The sequence continues at coordinate 434,544 of LR750422.1, forward strand.
ATGCAGATGAATTACTATAATGTCTGAGAAAAAGCATTATGTGATGTGTGCCAAGATGAAAGGTACTTATTAATCACAGTGATTTTATAGTATATTGTAAAATACATTTTAAAGCAAAAAGTCCCAGATTGAAACATACCCATTTATTAAAATTATTATTATTAAAAGAAGAAACAAATTACCCCACACCCTGAGTATTTTGAGAGACAAAACTTGATTCCTAGAAAGATTTATAAAAATACTGTTGGGAGCTGATGGGTGGACACAAGGATGGGTGGAATATAATCTAGAGGTCAAATTTTACTGCAATAACTAAATCAATGATTTTTTTAACCAAGTCATACAAAGCTCTGTGCATTTGGGGTTGCTTCATTTCTTTGATCATGAGCAAAAGTTATCAAAGAGCTCAGCTTCTCTTAACAAAGCAATCCATTCAAACAACCATTAGTTTAAAAAAAAATCTAATCCCAACAAATAAGAGGCATTGCTTCAGGAAGCATTCTTCTTTTGGAAATAATTTATGGCATAAATTTTATCACTTTATGGAACAAGTCTCATTACTTCCAAACTGGATGAGAAACTTGGAAGGCACTATTTCAAATTTGCTGATGCCTGTCAGGAAACTCACTGTTCACTTCATTAAAATATCCATCAAATTACAAAGCACAGGAGTATTTAGCATCCACTGCCATTCCTGTAGATGGTGATTTGCATGCTGCAGATGCTCCCAAATAATCAGCAGACCTGACGGGGTTCAACCAAAAAACGCAACCATGTGAAAGATGACCCGTAGCATCCGATTAGTATTCTCTTTTGTGTCCTGATCCAATGAGCTTGTGCTGACCCTCCAGGGGCCTGACCTACTCACTGCAGTGATTTTGGAATATTGGGGGTGCAACTCATCCAATCATTGAGATACAACTGGAACCTCCTATATAATATTAATAATGCTGAAGCAAATAGGAAAACCTGAAACAAATTGCATGTCTATAGCTATATAGCAATATGTATTTATGCTTATATGTCTCTATGTCATCTATTTCTCTATATATACCTATTTATGCTCATATATTTATATTTCATCTATCTATATATCTATGAACATTTATATGTACCTGGATCTATATAGCTATATATTTATATACATAACATATACATCTACCCATATCTATCAATTGATATCTATCTCTAATCTATATATGTCTTTCCCTCTCTCTGTATGTCCAACAGCAAATGTATATACATATATCATTTAAATAATGAGTTAAGTAATAACTGTTCTGGCTTCTTCTGAAGGAGTTTGTGATTTGAAAATATATTAAGGGTATTATTGGCAATGTACCTATCCAAACTCCTTTCAGCCCTGCTGAAATTAAAAGCACTTTGTAAAAATAATTATAAAAGTTTCTTGCTTACGTACTATAATAAGTCACATATCTAATAAAATATAATTTAGAAAAGTAAAAATTCAAAAATTGTTTTTTTACAAATAGTTATCATCATGTATTATATGTAAGGTGAAGCATATAAAGCTATACACTAGAAAGTATGTAAAGTTATACCCTAGAAAGTATATAAAGCTATATACTAGAAAGTATATAAAGCTATGCACTAGAAAGAATATAAAGCTATACAGTAGAAGCAATCCTTCTGCATTCTCAATGAATGACTACTCAGAGGTTACAATTTATTCAGGCCACGTGGTGACTGCACACATCATTAATCCCATCACTTGAGAGACAGAGGCAGGCAGATGTCTGTGTTTGAGGCCAGCTTGGTTTATAGAGTGAGTTACCAGACAGCCAGGTCTCCACAGAGAAATACTGCCTGAGAACAACAACAACAACAGCAACAACAACAACAACAACAACAACAACAACAACAACAAAGACTTATGCAGGTATATTTTGATAATTTAACCAGAATGATTTTTATCAGAATTACTGCTATTATTATAATAAAAAACTAACTTTTATTTTTTTATTTTACCCAAGCTCAAAGAAAATTAAAAAAAGATCGGAAAGCAGATGAAATGCCAAACTTAAAAGTTGTTATTTATCAAGCACAAAGATTTTTCTTTGTTTTGAAAAGTTCAGCATTTTAATCTGATGGTAACATTATTGTACATTGTTTCCTTGAAAGGTTTTCCTTAGAAAAACAGTAAACATTTTGGCATGTTTTAAAATATTTTGTATTTTTTGAGAATTTAACACAATATACTTTGATCATATTTACACTCACCTCTCCTCAACCCTCTGGGATCCATTCCCAGCTCATTTCCCACAGTCCAGTGTTCTTATTTTTTTAAGAACAAAGTATAATAGCTAACTGCAATGACATTTTGCATTGTGATTTGATACCACATATTCTGATAACTGAATGATATGTAGAACCAGAGAATTTTTAAGAAATCCCATGACCAAAATGTAGCTTTTCTGAAATGTGACTAGGTTCCAGAAAAACAAAATAAAAAGATAAGGAAAGTATAACCAAATGTATGCTTCAGTTGCAGAAGAAGGTGTATTGTTTGAATAGGCAAAGCAAACTTACAAAGAAAATGTCAGGGAGGTTTTTTTTTTTTCCTCCTTTTAGTTGCTACTAAGAGTTTCAGATGAGAATCTGAAAGTATAGAGAAAGGTCACAGTGAAGATTTGTGAAGTGTCACACCGATACCTGTGAAATACTCGAGAGAAGCAGCAGCCTGGTATCACTTCTCAACAAGCTGCTGCTACCCTACATGTGGTACGTGACCATCCTATGACTGCAGGACTGAGCATGCTCATTGGAGCCTGGATGTCTCTGTGATGAAGATGCTCCCCGGCCACACATTTATGCAACAAGAAAAAACTACACAGTTGTATAACTTCAAAATGTTCCTGATACCACTGGAAAGGACAGGTTGTTCATATCAGCTGATAAGCAGTCACTGACTGGAGCATTAAAACAAAATCTAATGGAGTTACGGGAGAATATGAGGCCATGAGAATTCTATACTCTCAAAGAATTATATCGCCAGTGCCACTTTACAGAAATCATTGGAAGAAAATGATGGCAGAAAAAAGAGGGTATAATAACACAGTCACCTAGCATTGCCTTGGTGGCAGAGAATCCAGATCCTTTAGAATATAAGAGTTGGGGCAACCATACCTGTTGCAATGGGAAAGAAGGAAAGACCACTTCCTAAGAACTCTTTGCTGTTGTCTCAGTTTTCTCTAGGCAAAGATTTTCTCAAAGTTGAGTTATTTTCTTCCCATTCAACTTGGCAATAAAATTGTATGTGGATGTGCGATGAAGATAGGTAATTAAAAGTTAATTATATTAAGCACTTTATAATTGTTAACACTGAAATATATCATGGTTTCAGTGGTAAGGTGAAACAATTTCCCCATCAATTTTATAGCTCATTTTTCCTCACACTTAGTTCATAGCTTATACTTTTCTAAGAAAATATATTGGGATGGCTTATGGGCAATGAAAGTCAGGTATATTTCAATTAACAAAACCTTGGCTTAGAGAATTTTCTTGACAAACTTTCACACATTGGTGTGCAATTTTGTAAACTTGTGTGACTGTTGTTTGTGTGTTGTGTGTTGTTGTTTATTGTGTCTGGTTGTTTGATGATGTAGACTGAGGACATTGGGAGGTGTTTGTGATTTTTACCTTCAACAGATTAACTTTCTTTAGTGTAGGTTTTCCTATTCTTTTAAGAAGGGACTGATATATATATATATATATATATATATATATATATATATATATATATATATATATATATATATATATATAATCTTTAAGAAAGTTTCTAATTTGTTCCATTTTATTTGTCTATTTTTGTGTGAAGTGTGCGGTACATGTGCCACAGAGAACATGTAAAAATCAGGGAACAATTTGTGGGAGTCAGTTCCCTTACCCTTAACACTGTTTGACTTTTCTCTGTGGATTGGCTCAAGATTCCAAGGGGGTAGTGCAGTATGTGGAGAGCAGGTCTCCTATGTGGCTTTGGCCTTGTCTTCATCACAGCCCACAACTGAATAGTAGTTCTTCTGTTACCACATCCCCTGCAATGACTTGAAATGCTTTGGTGTTTCTCAAGGGAGTGTGTAGCTCATAGATCATTTAATTAAATCGTAACATAATATTCTGAGTGGGGGTGGAACACGCCTTTAATTGTAGCACTCGGGAGGCAGAGGCAGGTGGATCTCTGAGTTTGAGGCCAGCCTGATCTGCAGAGTGAGTTCTAGAACACCCAGAGCTACACAGAGAAACCTTGTCTCAAAACAAATAAAACAACGACAAAACCAAAGATGATGATGGTGGTGGTGGTGGTGGTGATGATGATAATGGTAACTAAAAATAAGATAACTGATTTCGGTGATACATTATTTGACCTGTTCAATTTGTGAAAATGATATCATCAGTGTTTTGAAAGTCATCCAAGCATGTTGCAACCTCTTATGTGCTTTAGTGTTTGCATGCAAACAGCAAGTTGATTGGGAATGATGTTTGATGACACTTTTAGACGGTCAATAAATTCTTATTTACTAAAGGAACTTCAATCTTTCATTGGCTTCTTCATAAAAACAGAATTTTGAAAAGGAAAGATAGCGTTGGTTCATGGTTATCGGAGTCTTGATTTTCCTTTCTTCCAGCTTTAATGCGGATGTCCTAGAGGCTCATTAACAAAAGGAATATTCCTCATGATTGTCCCCTTTCTCCTTAATGAAGCTTTTTAAATCTCAGCAGTCAAAGGTTTGCTATTTTAGCATGGGTTTATTTTTAATGCTGGAGGAAAATTAAAGTTAGACTGAACAATTTTAATTTCCTCCGTCATACTTAGGAGAAAGAGCATGGAAGCCAGTATTAAATGAATATAAGGGGAGTTTCAGAATAGTTATTCATTGTTGTTAATATTTTATTTTTCATACCTCTGTGTGCATGACACCTGTATACAATGTGTATGCATTTGTGTGTGTGCACAAGTGTGTGGATGTCAGAGGACAGCATCAAGACTTTGTCCTCATCGTCTACCTTATTTGAAACAGGGTCTCTTGTTCTTGTATGTCAGGCTAGCCTGGTTGCGCTAGATTTTCTGGTCTCCACTATCCATCTCACTTTAGGAGTTCCAGGATTAGAGACACATACTAATGAACCCAGCTTTGATATAGGTTCTGGAAAATTGAACTTATGACTTCATAGTTGCATGGCAAGTGCTTTACCTCCTGAACCATCTCATTAGCTCTCATATATATATATAAAAATAAGACATAAAAGTTTGCAAAAGTAATCATAGTTAACCCTCAGTGGGTTCAGGGTGCAGTTTGTGTTTTCAATGGATGATGTGCCCTTGGTGTACTTGTATATGTCTTGATGATGAGAATTTTAAAATGAAACCAACTCAGCCATGAAAAATTGTGAATAAGGAAACAATTTGCTTCATGTAGCCAATGTATTGAATTTTCTGAAAAAGATATGGGACTAAAGATGCAATCAATGACTTGTAATTGAATAGACAACAATAAAGGAAACATACCTATATCTCTATCATCTATCTGTCTGTCTATCTATCTATCTATCTATCTATCTATCTATCTATCTATCTATCTTTCTCTCTATGTATATTCACATATGTATGCATGTGTACATATATATTCATGTGACACTCTAATGTTCTCGGCTCTGTTTCTTTTAGATTTTGTTACAGAGAATTCTCCAGGCTGATAAGGTGTACTGAGAACAGTCCTAGAATGAGTCTGGCTAGCACTGGCCCCTTGATTTGTCAGTCTTGGAAATCTCTATTTTGTATGACAACAACAAGAAGAAAACCACATATTGCTTTGAATGCAGTTTTGAAAATGAGCATAAATATATAATTAATTCAGTGGGTGAGTGCACTTGTATGACACATAAATCTGACCAGTGTTGTTTGTGTTGCTGTCAGGCACAGACCTGATTTTGTTCTTTTCACCTCCACATGCCCTGAGTCTGCCGCTCATCTGCCCTGAGTCTGACCTGGCTGTATCTCCTGATCCTCATGCTATGGACTGGCACCTTGGGCCTGCCCTGTTTTTATACTCTGTAGCCTGGTGCTCTGACCACTCTTTCTGGTTCATTTTTTCTGGTCATGCTTTCTCTTTTTCTTCATTAACTCTTCAGTTTTCTCTAAAATTCTTTCAATATTTTGATATCACCACTAGAGGTGTTTTTCTTTAGCTATGAAATGTAATGTCTCCTTTCTTTAATTAAACTCCTATAGCAATAGTATGAAGACACCACTGTCAGAGGTATTTATACCACTTGTGAAGGGAAACTTGTTGCCTTCTTTATATTGATACATTGTTTCACCTTAATGTAATCAGAGTGTTGACTATGGCAACTTATTTTTAAGAATGCAATAATGGACTGAATCTTTCATATACTATTTACACATCTTTGCTTATTAACACAATACTAAATGTATATAGTATTATATTGAAACATAACATTAAAATTGTATTACAATCAAGGGGGAACATATGGGAATAAAAAGATGGGCTTTTTATAAATTTTGCTTCATCACATTATTTGTGAATAAATGTGATTACAATTGAACACCAATGAAAAGAACCTAATTATACTTTTTGGAATTAATTATAGAAAGAAATGTGGTTTAATGTATGTGCTGTTACCCAATGTAGTAAATATGAAAATCTGTTTATCTTTTTAAATTTTCACATTTAAAGAGTGACGCTTTGGTCTACTCTCTGGTGAAACCAGATCTATCTTTATCAGTCCTGGGAAAGGTTATGATAGTATGGTAACAGAATTATTTGAAGGGAATATAAAAGGTGAAATAACTGTGAGTCATCAACAACAACTTTCTCTTTAGAGGGCTATAGTGTTTTGGGGAAAGGAACCACAGACTGCATATAAATGAATAGGCATGACTCTTTCCAATAAATGTTTATTAATAAAGCATTGTGAATCATGTTTAGTCATTATCTGTATTGTGCCAACTTGGGTCTTCTATTATTGGTAATTCATAACTAGCATCATTATTAATATCATCCTCATCTTGAGAAGTCATTTCTTAACTGAACTATTTTATGTAATACAAATTCATAAGTTAATGTAAGTAAATAACATGGATACCATTTTGGTGATTTCAAACAAAAAGAAGAGATTAGCTAAGATAGATTAGTTTTTCTTCAATAATTGTCCCTCTGTGTCAAACAGCAGAATTGGACTTAAATCATTAATAGGTTATCTCTTAAATTATGTTTGCAGTTATATGAACTTTAAGATATTTAGCACTGGAGGATATGGAGCCTAATGTAGCCACCTTCTGTATCCAAGGCAGGACTACCAGTGGAATGTTAAGGACACCAACTCACCCACAAAAATCTTTAACCCAAAATTGTTCTGCCTATAAGAAGTGTGTAGACAAATATGGAACAGAGACTGAGGGAATGGCCAACCAATGACTGGCCCAACTGAAGACCCATCCCATGGGCAAGAACCTATCCCTAACACTATTAATGACTCTGTTATTCTTGCAGACAGGAGCCTAGCATAACTGTCCTCTGAGAGGCTCCACCCAGCAGCTGACCAATACAGATGCAGAGACCCACAGTCAAACATTAGATAGAGCTTAGGGAATCTGGTGGAAGTGTTGGGGGAAGGATTGAGGAGCCTGGTTGGAATAGGGACTCTACAGGAAGACCAACAGAGCCAACATATCTGGACCCTTGAAGGCTCTCAGAGACTGAATTACCAACCAAAGAACACACATGGGCTGGACTTAGACTTTCCACACATATGTAGCAGATGTGCAGCTTGGTCTTTGTGCTAGTACCCCAACAATTGGAGTGGGGGCTGTCCCTGACTCTATTGCCTACCTGTGGGTTCCTGTTCCCCTCACTGGATTGGCTTGTCTTGCCTCTGTGAGAGAGGATATGCATAGTTCTGCAATGACTTGAAGTACTAGGGTGGGTTGGTACCCAGAGGAAAACCTTTGCCTTCTCAGAGGAGAAGGAGAGGGGGGAGGGGCTTTGTGAGGAGAAAATCCAGAGTAGAGGGGGGCTGTGATCAGGATGTAAAGTGAATGAATGAATGAGTGAAATGATTAAATAAATGGAAAAAGATGTTAGTAGATGTCTGAGGGAGAGATGTGTTGTATTGTCACATTAAAGTGATGTTTTTGGATTAAATTAAGAAGTAGTAGCAATGGTAGTAAAACATCATTGGACTTTTATGAATCACATATTGTGTGTCAAGTACCAACTCCTAAGATCTTTATTTAGGACACTTGGACATCTAGCAAAAAAGAGAAACAATGTGTGCCTAAGTTGCCTGGCAGCTCAGTGGTGGAACCTGCTTTGAAGTCCATTTTTACCCAACTGTTGAGTTCTTAGCAGTTGAGAGAGCTACACTAGCTCACGGGCCTTTTTAAACATAGTCTATTGGTCTTAGTATTCTACTGTGCACTGTGCATTTCTAAAGGACCTTTCAAGATGCATCATTTCTCCAACTTCAGGTGACATGGAAACCATTGGTAACTATTAGTATGAGTGTCACCTGAGATGGCAACAAACCAGTCTGGAAGTCTCCGTTATTACAGCGAGATTCTAAAACTTACATTATTACAGAGAAATTTAAAGCTGGGAGAACAGAACATTCTGGGAAGTTTTAGTATCACTTCTGAGATGTAAGCAATTTAAACATCAAGATAAAAGTGGAAGAAGTCAAGGGACACAGATGTTTGCTGCATCTCTTCATAGGAGACTGACTGTACTGACAGGAACCACATGACTACTAGCCAGCTTAGCAACAACCCTGATTCTAATACCATGGACCTACAAGCTTTTGTGTGCCCTGTATCCATTTTTCACAAGCCATTCCTACAATTTAGTGAGAGGCAGAAATTTACTGAGTGAAAAAACCAATCCCCTTCCCATATCAATTTTGGTTCTAAAAATTGTCAAAATATCTTCCAAGGGTGACTTAAAAATTTGTTTGTTACTCCCTGGTATAAAGTTGTTTCAATTAAAATAATTATAAATAAATTCTAATATGTATAAATATATTTTAAAATATATTTGATACTTTAAAGTAAACATATTTAAATAATAAAATATTTATATTATATATAATAATTTTAATAATAAATCTTTTAAAATATATGTAACAAATACAATTTGGACTAACTATAGAAGTTTTCATTTTTATAGAAAAAATTTATTTTCTCTCCCAGCCCTTATAAACTTAGGCTTGTTTCACAAATTGTATTCAATCTCAATCAAAGATGGATTTTAGATGTGCCAATATTTTATTATTCTTGTATACTTGTAACTCTGGGTTTCCATGGTGACAAACCATGATATCACATTTCTATAGACAATTGGCTGAAATAAATCTTTACACATGACATATTTATTGGAACAGAATATGCAAATTGGCTTGAACTTTCTTATCAAAGTTGATGGTAGCAAAATGTGACAAAAAATAAAAACCCATAGGAGAGTAATGTCGCTTTTGCAGATAATGAGCTGTGGCTTTATCTTATTTCCATGAAGTTTTGGTCAGTCTTTATATTATTACTTCTACAACAAAGATGTTTAACAATCAAAGCGTTATTTTTTTTAATGGAATTAAAGTTGTAAAGTCAGTAAGAAGACACACACGCACGCACACACACACACACACACACACACACACACACATGCTCAAAAATACAGTAAGAATTCTTGTAAAGGCATGATTTTAAAACTTAAACCCAAATCCTGTTTAATAAGACAGTTACTTTTTTGCATGTGTATGTGTGTGTTGGGTATGATATATGTATCTGTGTATGTGGAGGCCAGAAGTTGCCATAAGGAGTCTTCTTTAATTGTTTTTCATCTTATTCCTTCAGAGAGAGTCTCTCAGTTGAACCCAGAATTCATTTATATGGCTAATCTGGGTACCTAGACTGTTTCCAGGACCACTGCCTCTACCTCCCACAAGCTGGGATTTTGGTTAGACCATAAAACTAGCTGGTGTTAACATGGGTTCTGTGGTCTACACTCCTGGCCTCAGAGCTATGCTGAAGGCATTTTAACCACTATAAGTCAGTTACTAGCTAAAGTAGTTCCTAGCCACTCCTACCCCCCCTTTTTTTCCAGACAGGGTGCCAGGCATTCTAGGATGGCGTAGCAGAGGATGACCTTTAACTCCTGACCCTCCTGCTTCCACCTCTCAAATGCTGTGATTATAGGCATGCATCAACATGCCTGTAAAAAGACATTTTCAAAATTGTCCTAAATGCATAATAAGTTGATATGTAATAATATGCCCTTCAAATTATTGATAGTGTTTATTACTAGGGGATATTAGTAGTGATACTTTCATGTTGATTCTATAGACAGAAAAACAAAACAAAACAGAACAAAACAAAACAAAACAAAACAAAACAAAACAAGGGTTCATGGCCAGATGGAACAATATGAAGAAAATAATGAGTTTCATTCAATGCACTTTTATACCTTTTAGAAAACTTTTTACCAGCACGGAATAAGGTCATCTGAAATCCTTTTAAGGATGTGAATGACTTTCTTAGGCCCTTTAGTATTTTCTTCACTCTTTTCATGATGTCATTAAGCCCTTGTGAAGATTACTTTATTGTGATATGCTTTACGGCAGACTAGAGACAAGGATAGCAACAATAGAGGTGTGTCAGAATGAAATTACTGATGCTAATCAGGAGTGATGATAAGGTCCAAAGTGCAGACTCTAGAATAAGCAGGCCCTCAATTAATATGAGCCATTGTTTGAGACAGCAAGCCCAGAGCATCTCCATCAGCTCTTACTGGTTTCTCTTGAGCCTTTATGTGAGCACTAGACAAGCAAAAACAAAACAAAACAAAACAAAAAACAATAACAACAACAACAAAACCCAACACACTGATAGGTTTTTCTTGTGCTGTCTCTCATGAATCACACTTTAATGCCTGATAGATAAACCAAGGAGTAGGAAAACAGAGTGAAAAAAATTTAAAATGTGTGGTTAGAATTTTAAGAAGGAGAAATAAAAGATTTACCTAACATCTCAAATAAGGAAAGAACACATATACATATATAAATGTGTATGCTCACATACACACACATGCACACATACACATGCACACATACACATGCACACATACATATTGCTTTGTGTATGTAGCAATTTTAATGAAGGCTATATAGACTATGTATATTAATCTGGAAAACTTGTACAAACTATGTAGATGAGAGGAAATAAGATTTATGAAAAAGAAGAGTGCAATTGTTAGCATCTTCTACTGTTTCATTGATCATATACACAATTATAGATAGGCAAGCTTTTAATACATACAACTGGAGTTTGGATTTAGAAGAGTGATTACCAGGTAGACATTCTCCCCTGTCTTTTGAGCTACTGTCGCATTAATAAGAAATGGGGAGTAATGCCTGCAGACTTCCTAGGCCTGACCTCAGTAAGTCACTAACAGTAACATTCCATGCAAAACTCACATGTGGCTATAAATCAAACAACAGCCTCCCCATGTGCACAGGGCACAGGCATCCAGTCACGAATCTCTGACGTCAGACTTATCACAAAGTTACAACCATTAATAGTAGCAGTAAATTTTACTGGGTGAGTATGAGAAACTGTCATGCAATCCACCTATATGGTACATACCCACATGCCAGAGGACTATTGTCTAAAACTGAAAACTTTGACTGCCAAGGAGATATTTTACCTACTTGAAAATAATTTATTTATAGAAATCTATTCTGTTGTTTGGGACATTTTAAAAATTATTATTATTATTATTATTGTTGTTGTTGTTGTTATTCATTTTAAATAAATTAATGCTGGACTTTCAAGTATATTTTCATGAGAAAAAGTGGCACCATGAACTCATAAGACTGTTTTCACAAAACTATCTTCTAATCTCTGAAATTGGCCAGAGACCATGAAAACTTAAGTAGTGGATCGCTAATTACAAAGGCATAAGCCTTGGTGGGGATCTCTACCCAGAGTCTGGGGATACTGCTCAGTACCTGATGAAGCTGTGCCTGTGCAATAGTAATAGTGACTCACTCTGCCATCTGGCAGTAATGAGAGAAAAAAGCTCATCCTTAATTCACTTGCAGACCATATTCCTGTTCAAAGGCCCAGTATACCCTGAAAATCAGAAAAGTTATTTCTCAGAGCTAACAGTTATTCTAATCCTCTTCACAAAAACCTTAGTCATCTTTGTTACATAAAACTATGATTTTTCTCCTTGATTGTCTTTGGACAGGATCTTTATGTCCCTTGGAGACTCTACTACCCATTTGTTGAGACTGTATAGATTTTCTAAGGGATAACTTAAAACAAACAAACAAACAAACAAACCCTTCCATAGACTCAGAATCATTCCAATCCTATTATTCAAATCAACTCAATGCATACACTACAGCAAAAAATGCTTTTTGACTGCGTTTATCTTGTGATAAAGCATTCCGTAGTTTCTTTTACTTTTGTAAGAGCTGATATAATAGTGGATGAGTGGGGTGTGATATATTAGGTTTTATAGGTTCTTACCAGTTACATTTCTCGGCTGAAAGTTTTCTCCAGCTTTTCTTTGTCCCATTCTTTAAAAAACTTTGCCCTCAGATCCCAAAACATGTTGCCTCCCATTTTTTCCATATTGAAAAAAATAATCAGACAATAACAAATTGAAAAATACTTCTCATTTGAATATTTTAATAGTTGGAATACTATAATGTTAGGCATTCATGATAAGTTAATAGGTAATGACAGAACTGGTATTTGTATCTCCTTGTGAATATACCCATTAACAAGCTAGGGCAATTCTAAATCCAACTGGTATCCACTTGTTTTTTTTTAATGGATATAATGATTTGGCAAGGCATTCTGAATATAGAGTAATTTTATATCCTCTGGTTAATTCTTCAGGATATGAAACTAAGTACAAAATTCAGGTCACAAACAAGGCAGGTACTACAGCATGAAAATATGTTTTAATATTGCTGAAGGTTACCAACACACACAAAATTATGTACCAGAGAAAATATTTATACTAAATCCTCCAAATGAAAAAAATTAAAGTAGGTCTTATAATTTTTCTTTGTCTACTAATAGGAACAGCACAAAAGTTACTCTCAATAGGGAAGGAAGGACCTGGGACAAATTGAATCCTGAATTTGGGGCATTGGATATTGACTACAGGGAACCACTTCAAAGTAAAACACGCTATGCTAAAGCTGATACCTCATTCAGCTGCATGTATTCTAACCTTCAGTGTATGACCTGAAACTAAATTAATACAAATTTTAAAGTATAAAGAAATATCCACAAGACTAATTCTTGCAGAGTGAGAGTTATAAAAATACTGTTCAAAATAAATGACTTCTCCTTTGGGTTACTCGGAAGCACAGAGCTGAGACAGACCTTTACATTTCTAATCAGTGTTTTCTACATAAGCCATTATATGTGCTGTTATAATTCATTAACTGTAAACTTTATTACAATGTAGGTTTGGTTCAATGTTGGTTGAGTAAACATCAAAACAGAAGATGAGAGAACCTGCTATGTAGTGACCTTCATCTTAACATAACATCATCAGAATACTGGGGTGTTTAGAGTTTTCCAGAAGAGTAGAGAGAGGCAGCTATCTCCAACTCCTGCATCAATAACTGGAAAGGGTGCTCATAGCCTTTACAAAGTGCATTGTTCTTCCTATCAGGACATATGTAGATCAGTCTGCAAGCTTACTGATCAGAAAAGATTCGAGGGCAACGAGGAATTTGGCAACTACTCAGGACAAAACCTCACAAGTAAGCCTCTAGGCATCTAAGACCGGCTTTAGGAGGCAGTGTCCGAGAGATATTAGGGAGCAGAAGCAAGTTAAAATGGATATTTCACTGGGGGAATAGTATGTACCATTTTGGCTTGCTTGGGGACCACTCTTTCTAAACCTGTAGCAGCTGAAACAGATCCAAGGTATTTAAGGCAGTCTGTGAATCTCTGTACTTTTATGTTCAATTGTGATCTTGCTCGTATCCTATTTACCACCACTACCACCATCACTGCCACCTCTACCACAACAACCACAAACAACAACTAACAACAAAACAAAAGAGAATAGAGAAGGCTTGTTCTAATTTCTCTATTCTTACAGTTAGGAATACAGGAAGTAAGAAAGAAGAAAGAAAACCAAAGTATTCGCTGTGATGGAGGAAACCTGTATGTTCTAGTAGAAGGATCAGGCAGCCCCATCTTTTTTTTTCTCTTTATAGTTATTGTTTCCCCTCTTAACATGAGTATTTGTAACGTGATAGAGGCAGTCAATGGGAGATGTGGGGAGCTACATGGGCAAGCTTCCCGCCATTCCATATTTCGGTTGTACGATCTTAGTTTCATACATTTATGGAGTGATGCTTTGGTTTTCTTACCTGGAGTTGTTTAGTAGGCATCAAGATGGGCTGCAGGCAAGTGAACAATGAATAGCATGAGTGAACACACAGGGAAGGATTTCTGTTAGAAAGGGATTCAAAGAGGCTGATGAGCCAACTCTGGACCAGCCATTCTCAATCTGTTGGTCGCAACCCCTTTGGGGGTAGAATGAGCCTCTCATATATTAGATATCTTATATATCAGATATTTACATTATGATGCATCACAGTGGTAAATTTACAGTTATGAGGTAAAAAATTTTACAGTCAGGAGTCTCTGCAAATTGAGGAACTCTATTAAAGGGTCACAACATTTGGAGCATTGAAAAACACTGCTTTAGTTTATCCATAGGGATATCAGATATTACCTTGAAAACTACCCTAATATCTTTATAATATCTTTATATCTATGTGAGTAATCTTGATCTTTGCTTTTTAAATTCTAAAATAGTTTTGAAGTTTACATACATGAGAAATGTGCTAGAAAGGGAAATAAATTTTTTCCCAACAATGTTTATAATTTTCCAGTTGTATCTCTTTTCCTGATGTTCTTTGGGGGATAAAATCATAGTTAAGTCTAATCTTAAACGCTGTGGACCACTGCTCTAACTGCTTCCATCTAACGTTGGCACACACCACAGCCTCAGAGCCAGCCGCAGATCTTGGTATTCACACCCTCCCATCTTCTTCGGGCCTTGCTCTTCTGTCTTTGCTTCAGAAGTTTCTCCCTCTTTTGGAATTCTGATATCCCCATATCAACTTTGATTATTTTAAAAGACAGCTCCAACATTGACCATCTTGAAGAAAGAAGTTGTTGGTTTTTTGTTTGTTTGTTTGTTTGTTTTGTTTTTTGTTTTTTTGGCAAGCCTCATGTTATATTGATAAGCATTTCACACCATAAGTCTTGGGTAGATCCTGGCATTGTAGTCATAAGTGAAAGGAATGTCATTTCTATTTTGTAAATTAGGGTCTCATTGTGTGGCTGAGTGAGGCTGGCCTTGTGAACCCATGATCCCCCTGTCTCTCATTTGAAAATNTTTGTTTTGTTTTTTGTTTTTTTGGCAAGCCTCATGTTATATTGATAAGCATTTCACACCATAAGTCTTGGGTAGATCCTGGCATTGTAGTCATAAGTGAAAGGAATGTCATTTCTATTTTGTAAATTAGGGTCTCATTGTGTGGCTGAGTGAGGCTGGCCTTGTGAACCCATGATCCCCCTGTCTCTCATTTGAAAATGCTTAGATTGCAAGTGTATGCCATAGCACTCTTGGTCCATTAACTCAATTTTGACTGTTTTTCATTTCATTTGAGTTGTACATTAATCATGCCTTTCTTGTTAGCACATTAACTTCTAGATGCTTTGATTTCCAGAACAAGTGACTCTATAGTATCTTGAGCAGAAAACGGTTTAACAACTGCTCTTTGGATGAGTACATCATTGTAAAGAATATCTCATAGTACAATGTCCTCAATGATGTATTACCAGCATTATAAAGAAGTTTTGTGAATCTTTAAGTATTGGTTACTTGTTCCTGGTGAGGAAGTTGGGAACAAGTGAAAATGATAGAATTTGTCTAGTGTTTGCTTAGTTGTATAGTTCATATGGCCAAGTACAACATTTATAGAAGATATTAAATTCTTTCATCTGAAATTATTTTAAAGCTGAATTTTATTTATAAAATATAAGTAAAGACTCAGAAAAATTTAGAAACTAGAGTAAATACCTGCGTATTTGAGAATGAGGGAGAATGGAGAAGAACTCTCTATTCAACTCAAATGTTCTCATTGTTCTGGGCCTAATGATTTCATTAAATATTATTTTAGCATCTCTTTGTAAATCTTTTAAAATCATTACAATGGCTATTTTATGGTCTTACTATTGTGGGTCAGATCTTACATCTCACTGAGGAATTTGGGCTTCAAATACAGCTGTTTCTGACCTTGACATAAACGTGCTTTGGGAAGTTGAGTAGATTTAATTGCAAGAAAGCAGTATGAAGAAACAAGTTAAACAGATGAATGACTTTGTGAGGTAGGTAACAAACTTTCTTGGTCTTAGTTCCACATTCTATCAAGTTTGTCCTAGGTGATATTTACAAATTTATGTGGCCATGTGTTTGTGATAAAGAGAAAAATTTAAAATATATATATTTAATAATCCTTTGACAGAGAAAGGTACAAGTGCTTTGCTATTAAGGGATGTTACATGAAGAATTAGACTACTTTGGGGCTGTAACTAGAATCACACAAATATTTAATGTTTTGTTCATATGTATTGTGTTGACTGAGATGATAACACAGGTACCTTTTAAGGTTTTCATTTATTATGTGCATGGGTGTTGGCCTGCATGTATGTCAGTGTACCACATGCCTGCCTGGTACGTGAGGAGGCCAGAAGAGCGTGTTGTATAACCTGAGATTGGAGGTAGAGATGGTGGGCTTTCATGTAGGTGCTGGGAAACAAACCCAGATTCCCCTGGAAGAGCAGCTGGTGTTCCTAGCCACTGAAGAATCTCTCTAGCTCTCAAAGTTATATTTTTGTTTAAGTAAATCTAGTATATAGAGGGTTAAGTTGACTGAATTCATAAACCAGACTATCTATTGTTTTATATATAAAATGCTGATTGCCAAATTTTATCTACTAAAAAACTCTCTCTTGTGATCTTGGTTTGAGCTAGATATTCTTTCCAGAAAAATTCTATTATAGATATATGTGCACATTAGATAGGGATTGCCACAGATTTTGTTCATGGCTTTACAAACTATAATGTGTTAAACACTATATTTACCTTCACTACCTGGAAGCAAACACAACTTATGCCAAACTGTATACAATATTTTAAAGGCAATATTGTCATTAGTCACTATATGATAGTATGCTCTCAATTGTCCCTTGGTGTCAGGGTAGCTTTACTAAAGTCTCTAGCTTTTACTTCTTAATAACTGCATAGCAAAATTTTACAATACACAAAGGAAAAGTCTCTAGAATAATACTTATATCTAACAAAGTTGATCTAAGCATTAAAACCCCTTTTCCTTATAGGCAATAGAATGTGGTACAAAAGCCAGGCATTCCTGTATAAACTGGAACAAGTTTGAACTCATGGCCCAGAATGGGATGCATACAATAAAACAGCCATACTCCAAACTCCCGAATGATGACACTTCAAATCTTTCTGTCACATGCTGATTCCTACCACCATTTTACTTTGTAGAAAGAGTAGTTAGTTCTGGTCTGGAATCTGAACATTCCTTTCCAAATTTAAACAAGCAAACGTACCTGTTTCTTACCTGTAATGCTATAAACCCTATGTCACAGAACTTTGATAAAATAAGACACTTTCATATTAAGCTTTCAGCATGAAAAACACTCTAAGACACAAACTGTCATTACAATTAAGTAAGATATTCTTGATATATTAATTCATGCTCCCCAGACTCATATGGCTTGTAGTATATTCTAATTAAAATTAGCCACCAGATAAAAGAGAACTCCAGAAGAAATAAAAGCAAACTCGATGTTATTTGAAAACAAGACATGAAGGATGAAAGGAAAATTAAGTGTCATATAATTGAAAAGTTGACTTCTCCTTTTTGAAGGCCATGATAAAAATTCAGTTCTTTATGAAGTCTTGTGAGTAAAACATCAGATGAGCAGACTGCTGAACCCTGCTCTATAACAAGTAGGCCCAGTGACTTTTCTTGATGTAGATATCACAGCTGAGTGCTTTTCTGTAGCATGCACAAGTCTACACAGTAGATAAATATGTCAAGGCCATTGGTAAACGACTCCCAATACAGACTAATAAGCCAGAAAACTAACAATACAACAATTAATTTAACAGGTGCATCCTCCAAACCATCAGTCTTCAAAACATATTTTGTCAAAACACAGAATGGTTTTGAGTGTTAAAAATGAGACGATGTTAAACATTTCTGAAAACAATTACTGTGAAATATTGACCGATGAAGCAACAGGATTTTCTGTCAACCATGGTGCTACTTATCTATATAAAGGCATATAATTGTATCTTTCTAGATTTACTTTTAATATAATCTGCTAAGCATGTTATAGTAAAAATTAGAATTCAATAAATATGGAGGGTAACTCATACCTTAAATTCCTCCAAGATTTTGTAATTTTTCCCATGATATTCACAAAAGTTTTTCACTTCTTTACATTCAGGACAGCATCCATTGTGTTCCACCTTTGTACATTTCGGATGAATTTTAGGGCATTCCGGCTGGTCACAGACAGGTCCATCTAGGGCACAGACACACGGACAGTTGGAATGCCCCGGGAAAAACCGTTCTCCCAACTTGTACACAAAGCCGCTGTCATCCACACACCCTTTCCCTCGATAGTCATCAAAGATCAGATTGTCATTACTGGAAGCCTGGTCACCTTCATCAGCAGGATAGTCTTCGTGACTGATGGCAGCAGGGGTAACCAATCCAGGGATGACCAATAGAAGTATGCAAGCTTCATGAATATGAAGAGCCATCCCCCTCCTCACAGACTTCTGGATGTTCTCCTAATATTAAACACACTCAGCTCCTTCCATGGGAATGCAAGAGGGGTGGGCTGAAAATAAATATTTAAAAGATAATTTGACATATAAAAGGTAATAAAGATGCAGTTAAGCCCATGCTTTAAAATCATTTGTATGGATTCAATTTGGAAGACACTGAGACTTCAAATCAACTAAGTTCATCCAACTGCCTATACTTTATTGTAAAGTTTGAATAGTGGACTTTGGCAATATATGGTTCAGTAAAGTTCATTTATGGAGCTATTTTATTTAGGGGCCTTCAGGTTGTAATTTGCCTTTGAGTTTCAATGGTATGGGTCTTTGTACATTTTAAGAAGTGGTTTTATTGAGACTTAAAGGGTGATTGCAAGTAGTTACTGATATATATATAGTTCATGGATATTTGAAATTACATCCCTAGTTTTCTTTGAACTAGATGAGTCAGTAATAGAATGTAGATGTTATAGTAACCTGCATAAGAACAAGAAATTAGGGTCAAGCATTAAATTCTAAAAGCAAAGGAACTTTTTAAACAGGAGTTGGATGTAAGTTTAAATGAGATGGATCCAGTATAAAAGCTTTCTTTCTCATGCCCATATTCTGGACTGTGGAACACACTGAATATAAAAAGTATCACAACAAATCATGGTGAATAAGAGAAAATATATCTACATGATACAAAAAATTAAAATTTATTTATATGTATTTGTTAAAGACAGTCATTTCTACCCTTGTTAAACATCATTATTTTTATGCAGGAGGTAAGCTCCTAGTGGGCAGGAAAGATGTATCTGCAACTTTTGATAGCCATGAAGATCTTATATTCATGTCATATTTGAAGTTGATTCCTTCCATGTGATATGAATAACATTCACATGCTACTGAAAATATATTTGCATTCAGTTAATTTAGACAAAGATGTCAGGAAAAACTTTCTGTGGAAGTTTCTTAATAATTAAGCACAGGCATTCACAGACAGACTGTGCACCTTATTATCTGGGTAGCAATTGCTGTTGTAGGCTTCCTGAGTGTTAGGATTTGGTAGTAAATATTGGTAGTGAGGTTTCCTGTGAATATTTAGAGCAGCTAACTTATGTAAAGGTTCTGGGGAAACTATGATTTTGGGGAGGAACAGATAAGGAAGATTGTTGTACAATATTTAATTCATCATTTAAATACTGTTGGCTTTCTGCCAATATATCATTACGATTGTATGTAGAGCGTTTTGAGATGTCTAAGTTTCATTCAATGTTTTATTTCCCAAGTATACTAAAAAACAGTGGAAAACCACTTCTTCCAAGGCTAGCATACAACTATGATAATTAAATATGATGATGATGATGTTAGGAAACTTCATAACCTCTTAGAATATATTTGCATCCTAAGTTAGATATGCAAATTAGAGTAATAGTAAAATGGAAGGCAATGTATTCACGTTCTCTCTTCAGACAAGGTTGATATTAGTATTCCTCCAATATGCTCTGATATTAGAATTCCTTTTGGGTGAATTCCTTTGGGGTAATAATAAAGGAGATAGATTTCCCCTAAAATATGTCAAAAATAATGAGTCATGACAGAACAAGAAAATGCAAACCTACAATTCTACTTGAGAAACTAGAAGCTCCCTTTGACAAAGCATTTTTATTCTTCTAAATTACTACAGAGGCCACAAACAGGGTAGAAGCTTCTGGAAAGGCATACATATGTTTTACTAATTAAGGCATACATCGATGCACTTCTCACATATATAGAAAGTTTATCTTGCAAGGCAAGGAAGCTACCGTGCCTCCTCACAATGTCCAGCGGCAGCTATCAATACATGCAAGAAAAGCCATGTGAAATACACACAGGAATCTGCTTTAAAATGACCCAGGCAGAAAAGAATCATTTTGTAAGCCACAGGTAGGCATTAATGTGCAAGGTTATAGTAAATGTAAACTGCAAGATAAAAAGAAGGGTGTGGTTTTTTTCTTCATATTAACATTAAGCATGCTTTTATTATGAGGAATATGCATCTTTTAATGAAACAAAGTTCTTGGGCTTATTTTTAAAAGAACCTTACTTATAATAAATACCATTTAGAATACTACTTTAAAAATAGGGAGGTTAGGGAAATACAACAACAGCATTATCTGAAGATTTTAAAATCAGAATGCAAACACTGTTAAACTGAGGCTCTCTTCCCAGTTAAACTTTACCCCCTCCCTGTATTGCTACATATGATTTAAAATGACTGCATCTATTTCTCTGAGAAAGCAAGCACAACTCATGTCATAAGATTCACTTACCTAGTCACTCTGAGGTTAACGGTGGTGCTGGGGGGTCATAGACCAATCTGAACTTAAAGGTCAGGTATCTCTTAGGTAAGCCGGTCCTCTTTAGTCACCCAAAGAATGCATTTTCAGGCATGAATTAAAAGCAATCCATCCTCTCTATTTCCCATTTCAAAACACAGCCAAGAAGCAGTCTCCCACCCTTCCAGAGAGAAACACAGCAGACACACATAAGAAATATGCTTTGGACCTGTCTTCAGAATTCAAAGCAAGAAGCAATGCTGGTCCTGTGGAAATCCGGACCCCGGTAGCAGAATCATATTGAACTTATTTTTAGCATTTTCTTAGATCCTTCTATGAAATTTCCTGGCTGATTACGCCTCTTCCACACATGAGTTCACTTACACAGTGTTTGCTACGGCAGTAGAGGTGACTTGGCTAGGCTCTGAGGATCACAAACAGAAACAGCATACTGAAGCTTAAAGCCCACTCCACCAGCAGAAGCATCAGCATCGTCCACAGTATGTTGGCTGAATCCCTCCTTACACACCAGAAGATTCTTAACTGTGGATGTGAAGCAAAGGCGCAACTTTAACTGGGGTTTGGCATCGCTGTGAGCAGTTTGCAGACTGCTGATTCGGAGCTCATCCTGCCGGCAGCCGGGAATTCCTCAGCACCACGGACAGCGCCAACAACTGGCTTCTGAGCCCAGCTTGGTCGAAACCCCCAGCTGCTTCCGCGCGGACCAGGCTATAGTGTTGTCTAAGGCAGTCACTTGATAGAGCTGATGAGAGCGAGCATGGGGTGTGTGTGAGGAGGGGGGAGTTTCGGTATGCAAGACACTTATTTGCATTTAAATCACAATAAAAAATTAGAAAGATGTTAATTTTACCTAATGCATTCTTGCATGGGCTGCAGAGATGAAAGTTCCAGGGACTTGCCTTTAGATTTAAGCCATCTGCAGTCGTTGGTTATTACTAATAGATAAAGCACACTCATTGTCAAAGAATCTGTGAAACTGTATGCTTTCTGACTCTATTTGACCCTCTGGATATAGAAGATTTTCCTTGTGCTATACATAATTCAACTTTGGGTCTTCTGCAGCTTAGGTTTGATTAAAAAAAAAAAAAAGTAGCCGCGTTTTCCTGCAGTTTGTTCCCTAACGTTAAAAGTCAATGTCTTGTAATTCATCTAGTCTGTCATTAGGCGTCATTGTAAAGCTGTTTCTTCCAACCTCCTAGCAAGGATGCCCTGTCTCTAAATTCATAACCAGATGAGAAAGTGAAAGATTCTGCGTGAAAAAAAAAAAGCACAGACAGATAAATGACCAAAAAGTTATAATTTTTATTTGTAACAGTATGGTCCATATATCATTCACCCAAAGCTTGTTTTAAAACAAATATTTTATTTATTGGTCATTTTAACCAGTTACTTGCTGGCATGTGAGCAGACTATATGAAACATTTTTAAGCCTTAGAGGGAATGCCCTTTGCATCAGGGTATGCTATTGCTGGTCAGATCCACAACCGAATGGTGCCGTCAGAACCTCCAGAATACAGATTTTCTCCAAGGTGGGAAAATAC
This sequence comes from Mus minutoides, assembly GCA_902729485.2. Classification (NCBI taxonomy): domain Eukaryota; kingdom Metazoa; phylum Chordata; class Mammalia; order Rodentia; family Muridae; genus Mus; species Mus minutoides. Next base: position 457,374 of record LR750422.1, read on the forward strand.
CACACTATGCACTTCACTCTCATGGCCCAGCAGTTTGTGAATTTGCCCAGATTTAAGATCCAGCAAATGGATAATCCCGTCGGCACTTGCCTGAGCTAAAACTCGACCTGGAAAAGAGGGAAATAGAGATTTATCTCAGGCAGTCACAATATGTAAACAATACAACATTTTATCTTGCTTTGGTTGTGATTCAAGAGACTCATTTTTATGTTCGGCTGTCATTAAATATGAACTAACTTCAATCTATAAAAATAATTTGAGCCATAAGATACATTTAGGATAAAAGCCTATAGCTCTACTTGCTTAACATTCAGAGGTTATTATATGCCCCAACATTCTCCTTATATTTATGATAGACAGATCATTTTGAGGTAAGATTGAGAGCAACTAAAGAAGACAACTATTTTGTAAATGAATATGTTAAAATAATTTAAAGCAATAGTTATCTAAATGGACAATAGGATATGTTTCAAGTAGATATATCTATAGGTATTTATCCTAGAAAATGTAAAATGTATTTACCTGCTTTAAACATATTTATTATAATTTTGGTAAATAATCGTATAAATCTGTAACAGTTGAGATATTTATAAATTCAACACAATTTCTTTGGAGTAAAAATGAAAAAAGTAAGTATTTTTAACTCAAAATTACATGACCACTAACTTAAATTTCTGAAATCTTGCAAATTAAAATAATCCAAATTTAGTGTGTGGAATTTTCATAATTTTAAAACATTTTTGGTAAGTAGCAAAGAATTAAAATAACATAATTTTGATTATTTTTATAAATTCCAGTAGGAAACTATCTTGGCATTTGGAGGTATAAGTAGAATTAATAGAATATGCTCACCTGAGCTTAGAACCCAAGTATTAAACATTGGGTTATCTAATCATGCTTATTGGTGTATTACCATCCCAATAACAGTGTTTAAAACTTATTAAAATTCTTTTGGCATCTGATGCCACACTGAATACTTGCGGTACAATTCTTAGGAGGACCTAATAGTAGGAGAAAGAGCAGTAATTCTACTGTAGAGAGGAAGAACGAGACTTGGGAAGGCTCAGTAAGTTGTTTACCATGTATGCAGGGAGCTGAAATTCCAGCACAAACATCCCAAATCTAGAGACTCATAACCAGCACATCTCCCCTGTGTCCAGATGACACCGCATCAGCCATGCCTTCTGGACAGAGTTCGCGTAGGTGACACATCTTGAAAGAGAATGTGTCTGTCACACAGTAAGAGTTCACCAAGAAAAGCATGGTGAATCATTTCATCACGTGCTGCCCCTGAAAAGGCATACTGCCTATGAAACAGAGAGGTGTTTTACAAGTAAAGTTAACCATGATAAATATGGTCTATTTACAAACCTTTATAAGACTCAGCTTCTTTGTCTAGAACGAAACCTGACACAGCAAACAACCTTAGGATGGATTAGAGTGTCCAAAACAGCAGGTGTGAATATCTATTATAAACCCTCTCCTACTAAGCCTTTGCTGACAGTGGGGTTACACACTGACTTCCCTTATAGATTCATTCTATAGGCAACTGCTGTTTTGGTTTTCCTGAAACTCAAACAAAAGTTTTTTTTTTTCCTTGCAGTTTTTACACAACAGCCATGGAGGGGTATGGGATTTTAAAGTGTTTAGAACCAAAGCCAATAAAGAAAAGGATATAGCTAGAATTGATTGTTTTTGTTGTGGTCACATCGATAAAAGTCAAATTTAAAAACATTTAGAGGGTGTCTTAGGGTTTTACTGCTGTGAACAGACACCATGACCAAAGCAACTCTTAAAAAGAACATTTAACTGGGGCTGGCTTATGGGTTCAGAGGTTCAGTCAATTATCATCAAGACAGGAGCATGGCAGCATCCTTGCAGGCATGGTGCAGGAGGAGCTGAGAGTTCTATATCTTCATCTGGAGACTGCTAGCAGTATACTGACTTACTTCCAGGCAGCTAGGATGAGGTTCTTAAAGCCTACACCCACAGTGACACACCTACCCCAACAGTGCCACACCTTCTAATAGTGCTACTCCTTGGGAGGAGCATCTACAAACCATTACAGAGGGATTTAGGTAATCTGTTGTAAAAGTTTGTACATCATCATCATCATCATCAACGACAACAACAAAAACAAACCCAACAGTTTTATGCAATGACTTAGAAGAGTTACAATCAACATATTAAAAGTAGGTAAATATTGAAAACTTTCCAAGAAATATACCTTTAGATATGGCTACATAGTACATATGTTCTAGAAATAAAGTTATAACACTAGAACATACTGCTGGATGTTGTTCTCTGATCTCCTTATGTGTTCCATGGTACACATGTACACCATCACCAAGCCAGCATATCTTCAAATATGTGTATTATAAAATCAGCAGTGGAATAATAATATAGAAATATAATTTGAAATAGTGTCCAAATAACTTGGGTGAAATTTGAGGTAACATTACTCATGTTAAAGTTGCTTTATTCTCTAGGATATAAAGGGCCTCAACCTCACATACATGGAACCACAGACAATTAAGGAATGTCAGAAGTGGGAGAAATAGTCTTCCCCAGGGAAGAAGGCACCTTGGGTTATCTAATACCAAATGGTCAGCCCTGAAAACACACATACAAGTAACACTATAGAGACTGAGCATGTTGTGTTTAGGAATATACATATACATCCATATACACATATGCATGCAATAACAATTAATGAAAGAAGAGGTTATGAATTTGAAAGAGAACAAAGAGGGCATGGAGGGAGGAAACGGAAAGGAGCAATGTTGAAATCATAATCTCAAAAATTAAAAAAAGATAAATAAACATGAAGGGGTAAAATAGATCATAAATTTATATTCATGTCTGCTTTTAACTACATATCAAATTATGAGTGTACATATTCCATATACAATAGGTCTGAAAAACATATAGTTTATCAATGTTAATTAACAGAGGCGCTTTTACTAGGTTTTTGAGTTAACAAGTAATGGTTTTCATTATGACTTTTTCAAGCATATATCATTTTGCCTCATTCATATTATTGAACCCCAATTCCATGTCCCCATTTCCCTGGCCTGCCTGGTCACTTTCCTGCCTCTAAGGGCTCATTTTGCTGTCATGTCACATGGCTTCTACTGTCACCTCCTCAATCTCCCTCAAGATCTTTCTTCCCTTCTCCTCCCTTTGTCTACTTTCACAACCAACTGAAACACAGATGTTAATACATATATGTGAACATATATAGTAATTTAAAAACAAAACATGCCATTCTTAAACACCTGTTACTTAAAATGACTTGTTTCATTTATTTGTTACACCTAGGAGACTAGATGACCCAAATTTTTCAAGTAAAAAAACAACCCTTAATTTTGGAGAATATTATAATAATTACATATATAATCTTACAATAATTACATATATATTATATATACATACACACACATATCAGGGTTTATCAACAGTGTGAGATTATGTGTACTTTTCATTTGTGTGTCTCCAAACCATAATTAACATTTATTTTTATCAGTGAAGATAATTTCATTTTACTTTACTGATGAATTTGCAAATTCCAGTGGGTTCGGAACTAAGTTTCTTCCAATATCTGTTTCCAAATGAAATAATTGATATTTATACTTTTGTGGATTTTTCACAAATTTGTTTCAAGTTAATATATAGCTTTTTTTGTTTGTTTGTTTTGAGACAGGGTTTCTCTGTGTAACCCTGGCTGTCCTGGAACTCACACTGTAAACCAGGGTAGCCTCGAACTCAGAAATTTGCCTGCCTCTGCCTCCCAAGTGCTGGGATTAAAGGTGTGCACCACCACGCCCAGAGAATATATAGCTTTATCTCAACAATAAAACATATTTATATTGTAGTAACAAGGGATATTTTTTTTCAGAAGAGAGGAATAGTTACAATAATACCCTCTAAAATAAAGTAATTACAATTGGATTTGTCACGGAAAACCAGTCACTTGGGTATCATTTTTATCACATTCTCTTTAAAATATGAGAAGTGAAGTAACATAAAATAGAGAGGGATCTTTTTATTTGAATGTAAAATCATGCAAACTACTATTAAACGTTTCATCCCATACTAACATAATATACAAATAAAATATTAGCATTTTTAAACAACTATGTACAAATACTTTATGAAACTTTGTATGTTGGTGAATGGTATTATTAAAATTCAACTCTGCTGAAAAAAATATTGGCATGCCTTCAAACTGAAGATTTTTTTTCCTTTTTTTAATTAGATATTTTCTTAATTTATATTTCAAACGCTTTTCCGAAAGTTCCCTATACCCTCCCCCAGCCCTTCTCCCCTACCCTCCCACTCCCTCTTCTTGGCCCTGGCATTCTCCTGTATTGGGGCATATAAAGTTTGCAATACCAAGGGTACTCTCTTCCCGATGATGGCCAACTAGGCCATGTTCTGTTACATATGCAGCTAGAAACACCTATGGGGGGGTCTGGTTAGTTCATATTGTTGTTCCTTTTATAGGGTTGCAGGCCCCTTCAGCTCCTGGGGTACTTTCTCTAGCTTCTCCTTTATGGGCCTTGTGTTCCAACATTAAAATGACCGTGAGCATCCACTTCTGTATTTGCCAGGCAGTGGCATAACCTCATAGGAGAGAGTTATACCGGGTCCCTTCAGCAAACTATTGCTGTCATATGCAGTAGTGTCTGGGTTTGGTGACTGATTATGGGATGGATCCCCGGGTGGGGTAGTCTCTGGATAGTCCATCCTTTCTCTTAGCTCCAAACTTTGTCTCTGTAACTCCTTTCATGGGTATTTTGTTTCCTATTCAAAGGAGGAATGAAGTATCCACACGCTGGTCTTCCTTCTTCTTGATTTTCTTGTGTTTTGCAAATTGTATCTTGGGTATTCTAAGATTCTGTGCTAATTTCCGCTTATCAGTGAGTGTATATCTAGGGACTTTTTTTTTGTGATTGGGTTACCTCACTAAGGATGATATCCTCCAGATACATCCATTTGCCCAAGAATTTCACAAATTTATTGTTTTTAATATCAGAGTAGTACTCCATTGTGTAAATGTACCACATTTTTTTGTATCCATTCCTCTGTTGAGGGACATCTGGGTTCTTTCCAGCTTCTGGCTATTATAAATAAGGCTGCTATGAACATAGTGGAACATGTGTCCTTATTACCAGTTGGAACATCTTCTGGGTATATATATATGCCCAGTAGAGGTATTGCTGGATCTTCCAGTAGTACTATGTCCAATTTTCTGAGGAACTGCCAGACTGACTTCCAGAGTGGTTGTACAAGCTTGCAATGCCACCAGCAATGGAGGAGTGTTCCTCTTTCTTCACATCCTCACCAGCATGTGCTGTCACCTGAATTTTTGATCTCAGCCATTCTGACTGGAGTGAGGTGGAATCTCATGGTTGTTTTGATTTGCATTTCCCTGATGATTAAGGATGTTGAACATTTTTTCAGGTGTTTCTCAGCCCTTCAGTATTCCTCACTTGAGAATTCTTTGTTTAGCTCCGTACCCCATTTTTTAATGGAGTTATTTGAATTTCTGGAGTTCAGCTTCTTGAGCTCTTTGTATATATTGGATATTATTCCCCTATCAGATTTAGGATTGGTAATAATTCTTTCCCAATCTGTTGGTGGCCTTTTTGTCTTATTGACAGTATCTTTTGCCCTACAGAAGCTTTGCAATTTTATGAGGTCAATTCTTGATCTTACCAAACTGAAGAATTTTTAATGAACTTTTGATACCTATTTTGTGGAAATTCAATTTTGTTTAGAAAGCATACCACTAAGGATATCAGGAGTTATCTTACACTTTAAAACAATTTTTGTTTTGTTTTGTTTTTTGAGACAGGGATTCTCTGTGTAGTCTTGAGCATCCTGGAACTTGCTCTGTAGACCAGGCTGGCCTGAAACTCTCTGAGATCCACCTTTCTCTGCTTTCTGAGTTCTAGGATTAAAGGTATGAAATACCACTGTCAGGCAAGCTTTTTGATTCTTAACTCCCTTCCTCACTCAGACAAATCTTCCCCAAAGTCAATAGCTCTCCATCCTGTCTATTACCCCAATATTTTAATCAGTCATAGGACTTGGTATAATTAGTTCTTAAGAAATGCTTCCCTCCAATTATAGCTTGCTATGAGAGTACAAATATATTTTGGTATATTTTTTATAAAAAGCATACGGTTCTATTTCTGTTGCATTTATGCCTGTGTAAAATAAGGAACAGAAAGAATAGAGTCCTACACCTTATATTCCATGTTCTTCACTCAACCCTAGGATGCAGAAAGCTTTCCTTCAGGGCAAATGAGGGAAACTCTGGGAAACTCAAGGTAAAAGTGACACACAGACATACACATAAATGCACACACCCCCACCCACAACTAAAAACATATACTTATGTGTGCACACACACACACACACACACACACACACATGCACACATGTACAACCACAGATGCACATACACATTCACAGGTATTAGGGTTTTTCTTACAAATTAAGGCTCAAATTAACTGTGATACTTATTTTGGGATTTTTCTCTGAATGCAACCAAACCCCTAAGTACATAAGTCTTCTATTTACCATCCATGTCAACCTCAACCTCAATTGTTTCATCCAGTGTCGGCTTTACTACCTTGTAAATCTCTGAAACTAAAACATCCATGTTCTCAACAGAAATCACCATGTCATACATCTGTTAGTGTTCAGCTCCTAGATAAGTGCTTTTCACCATTTCTATTTTGACAATGGAGGATGTCAAGCATCTTGGTATGCTTTTAAATATTCTACGGTTGGTTTAAACCCACATTGCACAGTCAAGTATAGTCTTACCACCTTTGAACTCTTAATTTTATTAATGTACCCTAAGGAATATTTTCCTTAGCTATCTTCATGTTCCCTGGCTATATCTTCCTGACAAAAGCCAAGGCATCCAGTAAAGCCCAGTTTGAATGATTTTCTTCAATAGATTGTTACAGTTTGTCCTTAAAGTTCCTTTTCCTGGGAATATGAACATCATTTTACTTGTACCCTTTCACATGGAAACAAGATCCTAAAAGATGTGGTCAACAATGTATGAGTTCTACATTCCTGAAATACCTGTACACTTAACACTTAACAAGGAGAGCATTGCAATCAATACTCACAGTGGGTAATAATTAAAGTTGTCACAACTATCAGTGTTAAGACTTAGTGTTTCCAAGCATTGCCCTAAGTCATTTTAGCAGGACAACAACCTTATGGGGTAGGTTACCTACCTAGAAATTCAACTAGAAGAACTGGAATGCATTGTGTTTGTAAAATGTTCACCGGATTTCAAAGATTTCCCATGAACGAATAATCTCATTGATAGCTTTATGTTGATCACATACAATCTCACTTTGAATATATGGTATTTACTAAAATAAACTTTGATTTATATTTGAAGTATGTGCAATATATTAAAATAATTATTAATTTCACCTTTTAGAAAATGTGACTAGAATCACATTTACAGCTATCTTTCTGTTGGGATATACTTAGATTTGTTGAGAATAAAAATGAAGTTTAGAAAGATTAAAACAACTTCACCAAGGCCACACATTATATGACCAGCAGAATCCGGATTTGGGATCCCTATGACGCAGAGGCTCATGGTCTTATCCTCTGCATAATGCTTTTTAACACTTCTTGTTGCGTTTTCATTGATTGGCTCAATGTCATCTCCCTGCTGTGATTAAGCTTCCCTTACTAAATTTCAACATGATTCAGAGTAAACACCCTTGGGCTCACAGCTCCAGTTTACAGCTGGACTTATGTATTTTCCTAGGAAATACTTTAAAATGAATTTTGACTGGGGAGAAAGAAAACCAAAACATTTAAAGCTACTCATTTTATGCTACCTTAATGTCATGTGTGAGCTCCCAGGATCTGACTGTACATTCTATTTAATATACAATAACAATATTCTATTGTTAGCAATAAGTATGGGACTTAGGAGAGTTGCACTTATTCTTTGTCATCTTGAAGAGCATCCAACATTCCCAGGATCTATAGTCCTCTGATGATCAGAAAAATCTATTTCTACAACTTTGGGTAACTACTCAATATTCACATGCTGTATAGGAATTATCATATATTTTTGCTCATTGAGAAACAAGATATTCAGATTCTCATATGTCTTTTCTGCAGCAAGCACCCCCCTCAGCCTTTCCCAAATAGTGTGTGAACAACTATTTTTAATACAGCAAAGATATGTAATCTACTTCTTTATGCCTATTATTCCTAAGAAGAGCAGCCATTTTTTGTTGAATGATTTCAACCTGATTTGTTTTCATATGATAAAATGTCTCTTCAGTAAATTTTACTCTTTAGAGTAAATTTAATTGGCTAGATTGAAAAAGTCAACTAGACCTTCAGTTGTCAATGTGACAATTCATGTTTCATGGATTCAAAGCAAAAGCCACTGGCATGAAGAAATTGTTTTAATCAAGTCATGGTTCAAGAATGCGTTTGTTTACTAATATTTCTAGTGGAAGTGTGCCCACGTCATTTGTAATGGAACATCCAGAAAAGGAAAAGTGATGACATGGTTATAAGATTCTCTAAATAATGGTGACAGAGATCTTTGAATTGTTTTTTTCTTTTTGGTTGTTGTTATTTGAATAATAGCTCACAACAGTGGGTAATGTGCTCAGTGAGGGCCTGAGCTACATTGGAGAACTCTTTATTCAGTCAATCAATAATATTTCCTCTGGTGAGTTCTCACTTATCAGGTACTGTTAGGGCAACTGTTACATGGATCCTTCATAATGAGGCTTAATACATTCTTTATCTATTGAAAGATCAAATATTTTTGTTCAGAAAATTAATTTTGAAGACATGTTCATTACTATTGGTATCTACAGATTTACACACATTATTAGCAGAGAAGTTACATAGCTGCTAAATGTTTTGAACATGTTATAGTAATATGTTATAGAAATACAGCTTGATAACAGATTATGGATTAAATTTGGCTAAATATATGGACCTTTCTATTGTTTCTTTACAAGAAGTGCCATCCTAGATCAGATGCTTATAGTTGTAGGAACAGAAATCTGCTATAAGAATCATTAGCCCAGTCAAAACTTTTAAGCTTATCATGCATAATGAAAATGTGAATGAAATCCATCATTCCATTTCTCATTAGAATAAGTACAATAATTTCTCATGATTATTCATGCTTTGGTTGAATTTTGAGTAATATGTTCTCCTAAAGGACACAAAACACTCATTTTCTACTTCATTCAAATTAATCTCATACACAGATCACAGGAAATTTATTTATCACAAGTACAAGAATGGAGACTAAAACAATTGTGGACCTGATATGAAATAATATATCAGAGAGAGGACGGCAGGCTTTGATCAATAAGGAAATGATTTTTATACACATCAGAACCAATTTGAAGCAATTCTCTCGATCAATACAGATAGGCAGAAATGCTTCTCAGCATTTATTACCTGTGGAGAGTGTTATTGATTAATTATATTGATTTTTTGAATGCATGTGGAGAGGCATCTGTTGTTTCTTTAAAAGATGCTTCAAAATGAGAAGTATCAAGAAACGACTTAAGTTTTGCGGATTTGCATTAATGGCTCAACCTAGGTCATTACGCAGAATTTCAAACACACCACCGAAAGAGATATGAAATGCAATCTAGATTATTTCTCATCCTATTGTTGATCAATATAATACTTCTTTAAAATATTAAGAATTAACTGGTTTAAGAGATAGTAATAATTTATAAACTTTTCCAGTACTTTTGAACTATGCATATTCTTGCTAAAGAGATATAACTTTTGTTTTTGTAGAAAATACTGCTTGGATGGAGACCATGTGGCATTATAATATTAAAATGTGTGAGAGAGTAATCAATAGATTAAAATTTTCTCTTGGTAGCTTATGTCATAAAAATGATAGCCATTCCAGCAGGTTAAATCTAACTGCCCTATTGTGGTGCTTGAGACTAAAAAAGATGTTTATGTTATATTTATGTTAGAGCACATAATGCACTTAAATACAACCAGATGGAGTGTTGAAGACAAAACACACTGTCACTTAGCTTTGTGAAAAGCTACTTATCAAGTAGACAAATGTTAGTCTCGTGTAGGTTTTATATGTTTTTCACAAGAAGTAATTACAAAGATAAACTAATTTTTGACTTTTGTGCAAAATCTATGTCCATCTTATGGAGACAGTGCGTTGACACTCCCAAAGATTTGTAAAATGCAGTCAGTGGATTAACAAAAGTTTAATCTTTCCTATAGTGCTTTGTTTTCAAAATATGTTCCCCCTGTAAGGAGAAAGCAAATGAAGAAATGTGTGAACAGGTGCTTTCTTCCATGAACTGTTTTTGTTTTTTGTTTTTTGTTTTTTCTTAAAACTCCCATGTGAGATGCACCTAAAGTCCTAAAAATGTTTAACTAATTATTGAATCCATTTAGACTATCAACAGCCACCTGCTCTCATTAAGAAATCCTTGTAGACCCATTCCCTAACATGGTCTTCACCTATGCAGCTGATCAGTGTTGGAATACTATTTATTTAGGGACCCCATGCACCTGGAGTCTTGCAAACACTTGAGAAAGGTATTTGCTGATGTCAGAGGGATCCTGAGTTTTTGGTTCATTTCTGAGAGTCAGATAAACTGGGGCAGAGCTCGGATCCAAGCTGCTCAGAGACTATGATGGGTTCTTTCTCTATTATTCTTGAATAGGGAAAGAGTCCAAAGGCTTCTATTGATATGAGCCTTTTAATTAAAAGTTTAATTAATTTTATTGTATGAAGTAATAAAATCACTTTTAATAGTCCCAGTTTTTTTATTATTCAGACTCTAACAATTAATACATTTTAAGACTCTAAAAGTCAAAGTTCTAATGTTTTGAGAATGTTCAAAGTGGCTTCAGAACTGACTTTATCAGAGATGAATCCCCCATTATGAATATAGAAGTTTGACTGTGGAAAAAAAAAAAAGACCCTGCTGACTTTTGTTACTTGGTGTTGAAGTAGTGAATTGTTAATAATTTTATCCTTAATTTTAGATTTATCCTTTTCCACTGAGGACAAAAATAGAAAGGGGTGAAAAGGATTTCATGAACATAAATGTCACCATATTAATAATAGAGTAAAAATAAATAAATATGTGATAGAATACAGCTAACCTATGTGGCAAGGGACAGATGAAAAACCCAAATGTGCTTCTACATAAATTAAGAGTGGTCAGATTATTTAGTTTACATAGAGTATAATTTGTAATTTGAAAATAAAATTTCAATTTAAGGCTGAAAGATAAGGTCAGCCTTGAATTCCAAATCTTTCAGTTTCCTACCTAGGAAAGACCAGTAGCCTTGTTATTTAATGAATATTTACCTTCATACTGACTTGAAGTGGCTAGTTTAAAAATGTCACTAGTTTCAATGTATTATTTATGTTTCCCTGAAATCTTTCTCTTTTGAAAGATGTTTTTATTTATTTTTTGTATATGAATGTTGTCTTCATGAACACCAGAAGAGGGAATCATATTCCAGTAGAGATGGTTGTAGAGCTCCCTGTGGTTGTTGGGACTTGAACTCAGGACATCTGGATGAGCAGCCACTTCTAAACCATCTCTCTAGCCCCTGTTTCCTGACATTTTTGAGAGCCTCTGGTGACGATGGTTCATTTTTATTTTCAACTTGACACATGTAGAATCAGATAGGAAGAGAGTCTCACTGAGGTTTTTCTAGATCCAGCTGGCTTAGGGAAGGGGGGGGGGACTTCCTTGACCATGTTCATTGATGTGGAAAGACCCTGTTAAGTGGGGGTGGCACTATTTCCTAGGCGTGGCTTCCGAATTGTATGTGTGAGGCGAGAAGTAGACAAGGGTGGTCCCCTCCCCTCCTCCCCTTCCCTCCTTCTCTCCTTCTCTCCTTCTCTCCTTCTCCTCCTTCTCCTTCTCCTTCTCTTCCTCCTTCTCCTTCTCCTTCTCCTTCTCCTTCTCCTTCTCCTTCTCCTTCTCCTTCTCCTTCTCCTTCTCCTTCTCCTTCTCCTTCTCCTTCTCCTTCTCCTTCTTCTTCTCCTTCTCCTCCCCCCCCTCCTCCTCCTCCTCCTCCTTCTCCTTCTCCTTCTCCTCCTTCCTCTCTCTCTTTCTCTCTCTCCCCCTTTCTCTTTCTCCTCTCTCTCTCTCTCTCTCTCTCTCTCTCTCTCTCTCTCTCTCTCTCTCTCCTTGAGTATGGATGTGATATTGGCTGATTCAGAAGGTTAAGTTTCTGTCATGGGGCAGAACTTCCCTGCTCTGACAAACTGTGACCTAGAATCATGAGGTAAAAGAAAGCCTTTGTCCCAGTTTGCTTTACGTCAGGGCATTTCATCACAGTAGCAAACAGCAAATGAGGACACCTTTGTGTTATGTGATATCCCACAATCATACCTGATCAAAGGCACCGTTTTTTATTTCACAGACAAAGGTACTGAGTCACACAGGGATGTGATGAAACGCCTTTAAGATTATAGCACCGGAGTTAATTCTCTCAAACAGACTGAAGGGAACTGAAGGTAGTTATGACAGAAAGTTGAACTAATTTGCCTGCTACATGATGTAAAAGAGAAGTGTCTGTTTACTTCCAGTTCTTTGGAAAGTTTCCATCTCTTAGGAAATGTGAAGGAACCTTCTGGCATTGTAGGATGATGGTCTGGCTGTGTACCTCATACAAACTTTAAAGAAACACAAGGCTGTTCTGTTTCCTTGCCCCACTACACGCCCCTCATTCTCAGTTCCTTAATGCACCATACTTCACGGGTCAAAGGGCTTCTGCTGAAAACCAACACACAGTTTTATAATGAAGACACGGGCGAGGACGTGGAGTTTAGTAATGAGGGAGACAGGATTTAGGCTTGTACATGAGGCGGAACCTCCACAGAGTTAACACTGTAGCTCTTAGACAAAGGAGTCTAACTCCTTTGAATTGAGGAACTATTGGGTTTTCTCAGATGCAAGTGGAAGAAAATCTATGCAAACATAGCAAAGAAAAAAATGGTTTAAAGTGTGTTCATTGAGCACCAGTCACTAGAATGCCACCATATGTGAACTGAGGGTCATTGTTTCAGTTCTGCTATCTAGGCTGAAATATCTTTTACTCAGACTTTCTCTATGTGTTAGTCCTAACAGGACAGGCACATAACTTCCAAAATTCAAAGCCCATGAGCAGGTATCTCTATTCTAGGCAGTTTTATATTGGTAAAAGTCCCTAATAATTTGCTTGAGTCATATGTTTTTCTTTATTATGATGGCTGACAGGTAGACGGATGTGGTTGAGTGTCTGCCATAGAATCTGAGTGCCTGGTAGCACACATCAGGCTGCATATTTAGGGAGAACCAACAAGTGAAGCTAATCAAATTCACTTTAGATAATTATGAAGATAATTATTCAAAGTATGTATAATATATATATATATATATATATAGATAGATAGATAGATAGATAGATAGATAGATATAGATATAGATATATATATGAAAAGAGAAACAGCCTTGTTTGAGGTCACAAAAATAATGATTTGCCTTCTGTGGTCTTTCCTTTAGTGATTTATCTCTCCTCACTGCACCCAGCCTCTTGTCTCCTAAATGTGTGCTATACACACTACGTCTAGGTCTTTCAGGGTGTCTTGATGCCACTTGGGGTGTCAGAATACAAAGTGGGGTGGCTCAAACAGCAGAGGATCATGAAAAAACTTGAACATCATGTGACCATCCGTCTAAGCGTCACTAGGAAACACATTCCATAGACTGTGGGATGCAGCCCTTTCTGCATTAGCTACATATGAATGCCTATAAACACGAGTGGGCACTTATATAGACCAGGCCCTGAGAAACAGGATCCTAGCAAGTTATATAGACTTTCCTTTATTAAATTCAGTGAAAAAAGCCATTATCTCTGAAATTAGAAGCATACAGCATAGTTATAGCTGTGAAACACTACCCTAATAATCCTTGCATTTCTAGGCAAAAATTCAAGAAAGCTGTCTTTATGGTCTATTCTATCATGGCTGGCATATCTTCCATTTCGGTGTTGGAAATCTGTGCACCTTCGGAAGATTTTAATGTGGTTTTCTAGACTGTAAAGCAAAAAAAATAATAGTTGCAAATAGTTCTAAACTAGACCATTCAAAATGTATGCAACTGCATTGCCTTGATTTTATGAAGTTGTTATCCTGAAAAAGAACTTTGCTAAAACTGATATGAGACTTTAAAAATATATTCTTTGGATTTTTTTCAGAAATTTAGAACAAAATATGAAAATGGGAAAAGGGGGAGACAGGGGGTAGGAGGGACCAGATTCGTGGGTCCTGCATCTGAGCGATGAGCCAATGAACATATTACACTAGTTTTTCCATATTTATACATGATTACATAAAAACCTTAAAATGGCCAGCCTAGTGGCACATATCAGTACTTGGGAGGGAGCAGCAGATGAACCTCTGAGTTGAAGGCCAGCCTGGTCTGTATAGTAAGTTGTAGGCTGGCTAGGGCTATATTGTAAGAACCTCTTTCAAAATTTTTCAAAATATTAATCATATAATAATATCAATATTATTACTCTTCTATGGTCATTTTTATATGTAGAACTTAATATGTTTCATTATCATTAGAGATATGTGGAATGCTCTAGAATTAGGCATGTTGACAGTCCATTTGAGTAATTCTGTTAACACAAAAAGACAAATGTTGCTATGTGAAGATATGTTTAAAAGAAAGCAATGTGGGGGCTGGTGAGATGGCTCAGCAGATAAGAGCACCCGACTGATCTTCCGAAGGTGATAAGTTCAAATCCCAGCAACCACATGGTGGCTCACAACCATCCGATCTGGCTCCCTCTTCTGGAGTGTCTGAAGACAGCTACAGTGTACTTACATATAATAAATAAAATAAATCTAAAAAAAAAAAAAAAAAAAAAAAAAAAAAAAAAAAAAAAAAAAAAAAAAAAAAAAAAAAAAAAAAAAAAAAAAAAAAAAAAAAAAAAAAGCAATGTAAAAGATGCCATTAGGACTGTGAAGAGTCAAGCCCCAGCCTGAGGGAGAATGCTTGTAAAAGGCTTGTGTGATAGAAGACAGTCTCTAGAACGCACAAGGAACTATAAAGTTAAGTAACACAATTAACCTGATTGAAGTAGACTGAGTGTGTTAGCAGACACCTCATCAAACACAGCATATACATAACAAGTACATGTATGAGATGATGTTGTGTGTCATGTGTCATAGATGATATAGAAAAATAAGATGACTGTGTGGTATGACTGCAAGCCTATACCCGAAGGTAGATTGGGACATCAGCAGATGGGACAAGATGTAGCACATGCATAGGTTCCCAGTCAGCCCTGGAAGAAATGCAAAATGACGTATTTACTCTGCTTGGCCTTTTTGGTAGTTTCTTATGTACACAAGTAAAACATATTCTTTATCATATGTGTTCAACCCTCACGCCTCTTGAAATATATTTAGAAGACTTAAGAATGTACGTCTGAATATTTGTGAACACACACACACACACACACACACACACACACACACACAAGCAAAACCCAAATCAGACCTGGAAGGATCTCTATGTCCCTAGTAAGAGACAAAGTAAATTCTGGTAGAGTAGGACAATTGAATATTATTATTTACTCCTAAAATGTAATGAATTATAAAGCCACATAAAGATATGGGCTGGGGGACTCAATCATAAGTTAGCAAGTGAAGAAGCTATGTGTTGGGTGATTCCAGCTATGTGACATGCTGGGAAGGAGAAAATACTGGAGAGGGAAGGAGGAGGATGAATAAGTAGGTCATGGAGAAACTTTAGAGTAGATTAAAACAAACAAAAAAACAAAACAACCACAGCAGCAATACCCCCCCGCCCCATATACCACACTATAATGGTGGAGACAGGACAGTCTATTGAATCCACAAAACGTAAAAACACTGAGGAAACCAAATATAACTTACAGGCTTTGGATTCTAATAATGTGCTAACATGCTCATGAGTTGTAACATCTGGTAAACGATGTTAATGTTGGGTTGGGGCTCTGCATGTACGGATGGAAGATGAGTGGCAAATTTCTTTCTTTCTTTCTTTCTTTCTTTCTTTCTTTCTTTCTTTCTTTCTTTCTTTCTTTCTTTCTTTTTTTTTGGTTTTTCAAGAGAGGGTTTCTCTGTATAGCCCTGGCTATTCTGGAACTCACTTTGTAGAACAGGCTGGCCTCGAACTCAGAAATCCACCTGCCTCCGAGTGCTGGGATTAAAGGCGTGCGCCACCACGCCTGGCTTGGCAAATTTCTTTATCTACTAAGTTTGTTATGAACCTAAAATTGATCTCCAGCTTTGAAAAACTAAAAACTTGAAGCCAAAGTGAAGTTGACATCTTGTTTTCAATTACAATAAAAAAAATACTTATTTTAAGTGCTGAATGTCTTTTTAAAGTCTTTTACACTTGTATAGAATCCTAATTGGCATTCAAAATATGATAATTTAAAAATTATGAATCACATCATAGTATTTAAAATAATGAAACATTCAAATTGTCACACAATATAGATTGTAAACTATGATGATATTAGGAAACCAACCACATACAATAACTCAAGCTACAACTTCTTAACATCACACTGTACAGCTTCACTTGACAGATAGGAGGGGCAAGACTGGAGGGGAGCAAAGAGGGAGGAAGGAAGAGGAGATCAGTTGGAATGGAGGGAAGAAGGGAAAGAAGAGGGAAAAAAAGAGAAATAAAAAAAGGAGAGAGGGAGAAAGAGAATGTGATGAGGCTTATAAAATAGAAATTAAATTACTACAAATATTGTTATAGAAAAAACTCAGTATCTATGGTAAGTTAAAGCAGATTGAAAGCAGAGCAGGTAAATGAAATCCCAGGCTCATTCCATAGGAACTGGCCAATGGTATTTCTCAACTACACCAGATAATTGTTCCTTTGCCTGCTTGACATCGATTGTATAGTCCTTCCTGGTAGTGTATTTCTCAGATCTAGAGAGGGATCACGTCAAGACAAATAAAAAACACACAATGAACAACAGTAAACAAAGCACAAGAACAACAACAACAAAAATAACATCATAATCAGGGAACTCAGCAGTTAAGGGCAATGCTCTGAAATACTGGAGACATGCACGAAACACACTGAGTATCTCCAAATGCCTGAATTTCAACTCCCATGGACAAGGACAGTGAGATCACCAATGTTTGTTGGCTTCATGTTTAGCTAGGGAAAAAAGATTGAAGTTGAAGGTTTGAGTAGAGACCCTGCCTCAAAGGAGTTTATATAGAGTGATTGACTGAGAATGCTCAAGAACACTCAGTGCTCTCGCCTGGCCTCTGTGTGCACATACAGGCATGTTTACTCACACATACACACATAGACATACACCTACGTACAAGCAAATAAATAAGTATTAAAACCCTTGATAACTAGAATTCCCATTGAAATTTCACCATATTAATCCTTTAAAACTTTTTTTAGGAACAAAATTTAAATTATAAATATTTTCTTTTTAAAGAATTAAACAGTATGTTGAATAGACCTACCCCTGTGTACAACATTATATTGTTTTGCTTTCCATGAGGATTGGACAGCACAAAGAGGTCTGAAACAGTTTTAGTTCCTATTTTATGAGAAGCACTTCAAAAGATTCACATAGTTAAGCTTTAATGTCATACAAAAAAAATACCTGTACATTTTCACTTATGTGGTTCTAATTGATATGCATATACAATCCATTTATTATGTATTTAGATACTTTACTAAGAGTGTTTATAAAATATTTTGCCCTGAAATCTCACTTTCTTTCTATTATATGCTGAGTTCAAACAGAATCTCATTTAAAAATGCATATTCTTCCATGAACTTGTCCAAGAAAAAAGTAATCTTTAAAATGTAATTTTATATGTCTTCAAACTAAACTTTTCCACCAAATGACAGAGAGAAAATTGAGCAGCAAACTCAAATCTGGCATAGTTGAGGCTGCAAATATGTCAAGGGGAGTTATAAGATTTAAACCAGTTACATATTAGCTATTCATTCACCACTTGAAAGTATTTTCATGTGCACGCAAGCATAGGTGCATGAACAGGCATGCATGTCATGTGTGTGCATGCATGTGGAGGCTAAGATAACATTGGGTGGTATTTTGACGTGCTTTCTACCTTTTAATTTTTTTGACACTGGTTCTTTCATTGACTTGAATTGGCCAAGCAGCTGAGGTTGGATCACCACATAGCCCCAGGCACCCACCTGCCCCATGGCTCCTCAATCCTGAGATTATAAACTTGGCACCACATACAGTTTTTAGAAAGAAGATCCTGGACTGAGAAGCACCTGAAAATATGTTCAACATCCTTAATCATCAGGGAAATGCAAATCAAAACAAACTTGAGATTCCACCTCACACCAGTCAGAATGGCTAAGATCAAAAATTCAGGTGACAGCAGATGCTGGCAAGGACTGTGGTGAAAGATGAACACTCCTCCATTGCCAGTAGGATTGCAAGCTGGTACATCCACTCTGGAAATCAGTCTGGTGGTTCCTCAGAAAATTGGACATAGCACTATCGGAGGAAACAACAAGACATCTCCTGGGCATATACACAGAAGATGCTCCAACTTGTAATAAGGACACATGCTCCACTATATTCATAGCAGCCTTATTTATAATAGCCAGAAGCTGAAAAGAACCTAGATGTCCCTCAACAGAGGAATGGATAAAAAAAAATGTGTACATTTACACAATGGAGTACTACTCAGCTATTAAAAACAATAAATTTATGAAATTCTTAGGCAAATGAATAGATCTAAAGGATATCATCCTGAGTGAGGTAACCCAATCACAAAAGAACTCATATGATATGCACTCACTGATAAGTGGATATTAGCCCAGAAACTTAGAATACCCAAGATACAATTCGCAAAACACATGAAACTCAAGAAGAAGGAAGATCAAAGTGTAGATACTGCATTCCTCCTTAGAATGGGGACAAAACATCCATGGAGGGAGTTACAGAGTCAAAGCTTGGAGCTGAGACAAAAGGAAGGACCATCCAGAGACTGCCCCACTCGGGAATCCATCCCATAAACAGCCACCAAACCCAGACACTATTGCATATGCTAGCAAGATTTTGCTGAGAGGACCCTGATATAGCTGTCTCTTGGAAGGCTATGACAGTGCCTGGCAAATACAGAAGTGGATTCTCACAGTCATCCATTGGATGGAACACAGGGCCCCCAATGGAGGAACTAGAGAAAATACCCAAGGAGCTAAGGGGTCTGCAACCCTATAGGAGGAACAACAATATGAACCAACCAGTAGCCCCCAGAGACTCTAGCTGCATATGTAGCAGAAGATGGCCTAATCGGCTATCATTGGGAGGAGAGGCCCTTGGTCTTGCGAAGATCATATGCTCCAGTACAGGAGAATGCCAGGGCCAGGAAGCAGAAATGGGTGAGTTGGGGAGCAGGGCATGGGGGGGCAGGGGAAGGTATAGGGGACTTTCAGAGAGGAAACTAGGAAAGAGGATAGCATTTGAAGTGTAAAAGAAGAAAATATCTAATAAAAAAACCCAAATGCCCTGAACATTTGAAAGAAAGAGAGAGAGAGAGAGAGAGAGAGAGAGAGAGAGAAGACTATGGGATTTAAACTCATGTTTTTGTGCATTCAAGGCAGCCTGGTCTACAAGGTGAGTTCCAGGACAGCCAGGGCTATACAGAGAAACCCTGTCTTGAAAAACCAAAAAAAAAAAAAAAAAAAAAAAAAAAAAAAAAAAAAAAAAAAAAAAAAAAAAAAAAAAAAAAAAAAAAAAAAAAAAAAAAAAAAAAAAAAAAAGAAGAAGAAGACTGTTTCTAAGTAGATGTTTACATCTAAATGTATTATAACTCTTACTGAGGAAATGCATGACATTATTTAAGACATCACTAAATCTCTCAGGCATATAATGAATAGGAATTTCATTCCTAAAACTTCTCCTTCTGTATAGGTCCATTCCCAGAGATATCAAATTTGAATCCATTTAGCTGCCTCTTTGATGTTACTGTGTTGAGCCTTTGGTATTTCATCTATCACCTTTTATCACGATCTTCAATGTTTTATTTATATTTTGATTGATAAATCATACCAACATCTTACCTATATTCTACCCAATAACACAGGAAATCTATGTTTTATGATTGTGCTATCAAAATTATTTTCCAAGACTCTAAGAAATATGCATTTGAAATATTTTTGTCTTAACCTTCACACTCTCTGTATTACATTCAATAATCACTTTGCTCCTCTAATTATTCTTATGAAAATCTGAGTTATACAGAAGTGGAAGCTAAAGCTATAGAACATAAATCAATGAATTTCCCTGCATCATACAGCTTGAAAATAAGAAGGTTAAGATGTACATGCGGGAAGTTTGGTCCACAGTTGAAACAACATTCATCTGCCTTGTCCAAGCTCAGGGGTCTTAGTTCTGTGATCTCTTGTGTAATAACGGTGCCTGCTATATCCTGTAAGTGTTCTCAGCACCTATACTTGTACAAAGTCACGGGTTTCTGAACAGAGGGTCTCCTCAAAGTCTTTAGAATTTCCTGAATACTTGCATTGAGGCTCTTTATCTTATAACCATCCCACACCACTGGGCATCAGCTTAATGTGGGAGCTTGTCTCTTTTGGCAACCCTTCAACAGCTGAGTAGCTCAACTTTGGATCAGGTTTTGACTCTGTTCTGGCTCGTCCTTTGTGACTGTGATTTTGGTAACTTTCCCTTTGGCTCCACATCGTCCCCTCAGTTGGACATTTGCATCATGACCAACACTCCTGGAGCGAACCAATCTTCTGTTCCCTACCACCAACTTCCTCTCTCACTTCATCATGGAGGGAGCTTAGCAGTGGGCTGTTATTGCTGTAATTGGATGGTGCTGAACTTTAACTGGCCCCTCAGCTTATAATTTTTAGTGATATCCTATTCAGCATTCAGAATATGACTGTTTTTAACCAATTTATGTTCAAAGTGAGCTTAAGATAAAATGGGAACTGAGTGGTATAGAAGAATAGTCACTTGTTTGGCTATCCAGGAAGCCAAGTTTAATTTTAGCCTTGAGAGAATTTGAAATCATTATAATTAGATGAGTATTAAAGCCCAAGAGTGAAAAGGACTCTTTTTTAAAGCCCTACCCCTTCATTTAGCATCAATTCACAACTGGCAGTTCATTTTCTCAAATGCTCTACCACTGAGTATGCATACAGAGTTAGAGTATAATATATCAAGAGTTCAAATAACTAGGAAGTAGGCCATGGCTGGAGGTAAAAGATTGGCCCTATAATTAACTTGAATATCTCCACTGATGTAACAAATATAAAATTTATATTTATTTGTGGAAAGAAAGATCATATTGTTCCACACATTTGATGTGCAGTACATACTAATGGGATGGTTGGTTTTAGATGACATGTAATGTACCCTGCACATATTGCTGGGCTTCTAAACAACAGAGTAATAACCATTCCTGGGCCTTGATTCCAAGGTTAATGTGTAGCAAACTCCAGAGAAATAGATAATCATCCCACAGTCACTTCAAAATTCTGTGTAAGTTCAGCTTCGGTCCAGCTTGCTGCTCTGAATGAAGAACGTCAGTAATGTGATGCTCTGAGGTACCAGAAACGGACACAACTATGTGGCCCACGGTCTAGTCGTTGGCTCTACCAATAACTAAATGTTATTTTAGTAAGATTTAGAAACAAATAAAAATGCTTAAAACCCAGTCTGTCCCTCCCCCTGGTCTCCCCCACCTGTGGGGGAGGGGATGCACAAGCAGATGTTCCTCTTTAAACAGAAGCACATTTTTTGACAACAGTGGCAGTCTCTATTCAGCTTGCTTTCATACCCAAACACTCTTATTACTGTCACCTCTCGCGTTTGTTATACACACCCCATTGATGGTGCAAACCTTCCACCTGTCAGAAAAACCAGGTGAATTTCTTTGTCTCTTGGCATATACTACATTTTAATATCTGACTTTCAGAATACCTGGGAGAGGAATCTCCTTCCATGCTCAGAGTGGGGCTGAGAAGACCATCCTATGCGGTGTAATCATCGGCCTCAGAGTACTGTGAAATCCTGACTTTCATAGCCACAGTCTCCTAATGGGAAATGGTATTGGTGCAAATGGACCACCCAGGGCAGATAGCATAACTTTTGGGAGAAGTAGTTAATTTGAAAAGCATTATTTTATTTCTGGTATGATTCTACTTTAATTTTCTTTATTATAAGCTGTCTGGAGACATGTATTTTCTTTTGCCACAGTGAATGGCTACCTTGTGGAAGTGTATATTGCTGCCTTGACTTGTTTTGATTATATTCTACTCTTGTGGGTTATATATGCCTCTATATTCATCTTAAGTTCATCTTATCTACAGAGGAATGTTCCCCTTGGTTTCAAAAAGTGATTGATTTAAGTAATTTCAATATGATATACTGGGCAGTCTTTTACTTACCAGAGACAGTTTTCTGGCACCCCATCGGTAGGTCATTGAGCCTTTATGCTTTCTCTCCTTATCTCCTTCTGTAGAGGCATGTGTTTATGAGAGGCCTGGGGAGCAGGCTATTAATATAGGCGCTGTTCTCAGAAAAGAATGTGGCTAATTTTGTAGCAAACATAACAGAACTTCTGAAACTGTTATACATGGTGTAGCCGTGGTCACCTCAGGAGAGTATGGCCTTAGCAGAGAATGACTTCTTTGAATTTGGCTCCTCACTCAAAGTTTATTTTAGTGCTTGAAATAATAAAGCAGCACATTATAGCCACAGACA
Source organism: Mus minutoides (assembly GCA_902729485.2). NCBI lineage: Eukaryota > Metazoa > Chordata > Mammalia > Rodentia > Muridae > Mus > Mus minutoides. Next base: position 480,225 of record LR750422.1, read on the forward strand.
TGGAGAAAAATTTCTAACAATGATGACTGCACACCTGCATTTGCCTCATGTTTCTTAGCCTTATCCTGGGCTGAGGAGTCATTTGATGGCGCTGATGTTAACAGTTTGATTTACATAAGCCTGCTGTATCATTTGCTTAGAAAAACATATATGCAATATAATGAGCTTTATTTTTTTTAAATTTAGTGTAAGATTTATTTATTTTTCTTTTGTGTATATGAGTGTCTTGACTGCATGTACATCTGGGTACCACACATGTGTCTCTTGGTCCCAGAGGTCAGAAAAGGGGGCTGGATTCTCTGGACCTGGAGTTACAGAGAGTTGACACATGGGTGCTCTAGAAGAGTAACAAGTGATCAGAATTGCTGAGTCATTTGTCCACCCCAAGTTGAAGAAAATATGGAGCTTATATCTATTCTTCTTCCCTCCCTCCCTCCCTCCCTCTTTTCTTTTCTGTGCTAAGCATTGAATCAAGCTTACATATACTAGGCCAGTGAGATGTTTCCTGCAGTGACATGCAAAAGCTGCCCCTTAAAACCCTAAGTAAGGATGACAAGAGAATGGAGGAATGGCAGGCCCATAGCTACGTGAAGATATATATATATATATATATATATATATATATATATATATATATATATATATATATATATATATATATATATAAATTTGGGAATAAATCACTGTGCTCATTCTTATGTAGGAGCTGCTACATCCTAGAATGTCTGCATGCTTGAGTGCTTATTATATACACAGTCACATGGGGAGGTAGATTATTATGCACAGATAAACAAAGAGGCAGGAATTTAGGTTTAGGTTCTTTAGAAGAAAAAGTGACAATGTTTATGATACAAAGCTTAACAAGGAATTAGGTTTAGCTAGTCTGGTTAGGAGAGGTCTCTATAGGGAAGTGGTCTTCTGGACATAAATATATATATTTTTTCATACACTGTTCACACTCATACCAAAAAGGAAGGCTTTGCCATTTGCATGGGTCGAATGCACTGGGGCTTGTGACTTGCCTGGCTCATGTCTATAGCACATAAAGTCTCGGGCCCTCTCACAGTCACAGACCCCTCTGCTTCCCAACATAGCTGTCTATGCTACTCTCTTCATTTTGAGACTGGGCCTTCCTAAGTTGCGGAGGCTGATCTTGATTAGTCCAGGCAACTTTGAACTAAAATATATTTTTTGTTTTAGTTTAAGTCTTTTCTTGTTAGCAACAAATAATGGACATGGGCAGTTTACCCATAAAATCAGTAAACTATGAGACCTCGGCTTCGTTTCCTGTGTGGGCACCTTCGCGAACCTGAGAGACAAAGATCCTAACAGTTTTATGTTGACAATTTTATTCTTACTTTTATGAACAATGGTCCCTGGTATTTTAGGCCTTGTGTTTGCACAGATCTAGATCTGTTCCCGTGTTCTAGGCAGGTGGATCTGAAACACATGTGTTATTTTTGTTCTAGCATTCCTACTAAAGTGAATCTCTTTTAACAACAACAAAAAAAATTGTGTGTGAAGATAATGGTGGCATTTTCAAATATGATAAGCATGACAGAAATGTCCTTTTACTCCTTGGAGAAGGTAAGACATCCTCACCTTGAAACACAAGTGTTGGTTCAAAGAATGGGTTCAATGGGTTTTGAAACAGCTGAAAGGTATTTGAAGTCTGAGGGAAAGAGGAGGTGCAAACCGCAGTGCTATAACATTTACTTAGAAAGTAAAATACAAGCAACAGTATAGTGTTCTTTAGTCAATCCCTTCCTTCAACAGAAACAACAAATCTGTTTTCTTTCAGGTTCCTGGTGGGTAAATCATTTCTAGAAGTGAAAATAATACATACACAGCAATACTAATTTAATGCAGAGCTGGATAGGAAAAGCACAATGAAAATCTCTTAAAAGAACAAACGCATGCTTCAATAAAGTTCCTGGGGCTGGTGTATACATGACATCATGAGGGGACAGAGGAAGAGAGATTATTCAATGCCTTGGAGTGGCAGACCATGTCTGTACCACACAGGATATGATGGTTAAGCTAGTTCTTAATTAAAATAATTAATGGGGTTATAATTAAAGAAATAGAAAATATTTTTTTGGTAAAAAGGAATTGATGCATAAAAATTTATAGGTTTGTGAAGTAGTTTGAACTGTTAGTAGAAATTAAATTATTTGGCTTCAGAACAGGGCAGTTTCTATAACCAGAGGGAGAGCATAGAGACCAAGAATAACCTAATAAGAAGCAGCTTGCTCTCTTTCTCTCTGATTCATATTCATATGAAGCAACTTTATTTTCATTTTTAAATGATCACTACTAACAATAAAATTTTACTTTGGAAAACTGTTTTTCATTGCTAGTTGACTTTTTCTTCTCTACAGTAGAAAACATTCCTGAAGAACAATGTTTGTTGCTTTGGGGGTTATTTTATGAGGTGACTGTTACAAACTATGATTAGAAGAAAATAGAGAAGAGGAGGAAAAAGGGAGCACCAGGTAATCAGCAGATTGAGGCAATGACTTCACTGATGAACGTGCAGTTTGAATCTGTTTGCTGAGAGACAATTTTAATAAGAAGAAAAAGGCCCCAGGAAGTGGGGAGGATGGGTGGAATGTGGGTGGGGACATCCTCTTGGATACAGTGGGTAAGAGAAATGGGATGAGGAACTATCTGAGGGCAGATCTGGAGGGGGATGACAACTGGACTCTAAAAAGTAAAAGTAATAAACAAAATAAAATTAAAATGTCTCTCTTGAATATTGAGTAAAAACACACAGCTTCAGCCATGAATCCTAAGGTGAGGACACCTTAATGACAGCAACTGAAGCTCTCTGTGCCTCAGTTTCCCCAGGCATCAAACAGAGACTTCCTGTGGTATAAATGAGAGACTAATATTCACATAATCCCCAGTGTGTGCTAATCTAGGTTCTTTCCATAAGGTTATAGAATCACAGCAATCTCCAACATGGGAACTGCTGTTGTCGTCTGTCTGGTTTACAAATGAGACACTGAAACTTACAGAACTCTCTCGAGAGCATATTGTATTTGAGCTCTGGTTGCCCAGTGCTAGACTTGTATTATGGTGTTCCAGAACAATGAAGTATGTGAGACAAGGCCTGGCAAACCACCAGAACACAGTATCTGAAGTCTCCTACTGCTGTAGCAAAAAACAAGCATTTCCAGTACTATTTGATAGCAAACCATGGATTTCCATGGCTGTCTCTAGCTGTCAATGTTAAAAGTATAAATGTCAGGATGAATCTCAGTGATGGGAAACCTGCTTAGGTTTCTAGGGAAGAGGAGATCTAAGTTACACACTGACACAGGGGAGGAGTTGCCAGAGTAGAGACTTGGTTGGGAGTACTCAAGTTTTTCTCTCTTAACACGACTTCTTTGGATAATCTTCTTTGTTGCTGATGGAGGAAACAGCCATATGCTTTGAGAGTCAGATCAGCAGATGGCACACACATTGGACGACCTATTGCATAAGCTGAGGAAATGGAAAAGTTTTCCTGCCTAGAGGATAGGCTCAGCTACTGGAGTTTAAGAACATACCTTCTGCTTGGAGAAGAATGCAGAGTGTTCCTTAGGAGGGCATCCAAAATACTGAAAACATTCTTGCATAAGTAGGGTAGGGAGGGGGAAAGCAGACACTCCTTGTATTGAGGAACACTGCTCAAAACCTTCTCCTTTGTGTGAGACATCCTGTAATGTTGAAGCCCTACATGCTTCTTAAGGAAAAGATCCTCTGGGGACAGGTATCCTTCGGAAAGTACACTCGTATTAGCTGTCTGTTTACCTCCTGGAACTTGGTATGTAACAAGATCACTTTCAGAAGTGACAAGTTCTATTATTTAGGTAGCAAAGAAAAGTTGTATACGTAAATGAAAGCTGTGGGGAAAAAAGAATAACAGATAGAGTCCAGGTCATAAATAATATGTCTCTGTTAAAAAAAAAAAAAAAGCTAGTCATGGGGACTTACCACTCAAATAATATCTGATGTAGCCCAGATCAAGGCTATTTCATTTTGGCGTCTCTGAGCCTTTACTTGGTTCATCTGAGAGGCAGCAGAGGACTGGCTTTAATGGGAAATGTGAGTTGGTCTTAAGCAGATTAGAAGCTCAAATTCAAAGTTGTGACACTGTCTTAAATATGTGTACCTCACCTAAGGGTGCAGGTAATAAATACATCAGTGATAACAGGCTGATAAGGAAGTTGTTTTATCAACAGGATTGATAGGGAGTTTGCCCAGGGTGTGAATTGCCATAACAGGTTCTACTTGTGTCCTTTAGAGGACTTATCTAAACATTGGTATATACAATATTCACAGCATCTTAAGAAATCTGCCACTTCATATCTCTGAAGATTTAACCTTGTGTTTTCCATCATCTTCATACCAATGGGCCACACCTGTTGTGGGGGAACTTCTTCTCTGGGGCATACCTTTCTTACAGGGTTTCAAGGAGAAACTGAAATAGAATTCCACCAAAGTCCTACTTGGGGAATCAATGAGTTGCCTGGGCTCATATTAAATAACCCCTGAGCATGGCTGTGGGGTTATTTAATAGAAGTATAGGTGAAGTCAAGGCAGCCATATTTTTGAAAGTCTCACCCCAGCATGGGTGACAGTTTTGCCATAGCTGCATAGACGGAGACCCATTTCAGTTACCCTTCTATAGGTAACTATCATTTCCTGAGACTGTGAGGCTACATGTGGTCAAGAGAGAATCACATACAGGATGAGGGGAGACAGGGGATGGAGAAGCTGAGATCTTACGTATTGGTGTAACTTAGGTATATGTCCAACCCTCTCCTTCCACAAGGGAATACCAATAATCAATAGCCCCAGAGAGTCACATACTAGTAGTTACATCTCCTCTGATGAAAACAATGTCTGTTGTAACCTGAGGGAAAGCTCCTCTATCAACACCTGCTAGATGTGGGTTAATCCAGCCCAGGTCTCTGGCCTCTGGGCGAGGCAGGACTTAGGAATTTTGACTGCGCACCCCATGACAGGTAGTTGTCGGGCTGTAAGAAGGACCCCATTCCAGGGATGGGGAAAGCACAGTCTGAAGTCCCTGTGGAACCTGCAGGAGTTGGCTCAGGGTCCCTGAGCCTGCACAGAGGCCAGGGATGGCAGGTTCTAGATCTTGGACAGAGAGAACAGAGTGTTGGCCCACAGGAGGGCTCTGGCCTGAGGCAGAAGGGAAAAGAGCAGGAGGAGGAAGCTCCAGCTGGGTCCCATGGGGAGGAGAGTCTTAGGCTTGCTTGGGCAGGCAGGTTGTTGGTGGAGACCATGGCTGAGAACCCAGAGAGGTCTCCCGTGGGAGATTAGATGCTCGTCAAGTTAGGAGAAGACTTGCTCCATTGCTCCAGCACAGCCGATTCCGATGAGAAGAGACAGTTCATGGTTTTAAGGCATTTATTATAGAAAGGCAGAGAGAGAGAGAGAGAGAGAGAGAGAGAGAGAGAGAGAGAGAAGGCTAGAGAGAGAAAGGGAAGTCGAGACAGGCCATAGTCATATGGAGAGAGGGGGGAAGGGAAGAGGGAAGGTGGAGAGTCAGGGAGCAAGGGAATGAGAGGCAAGGGTAAGAACAAGAAAGTAAGAGAGGGAGGAAGGGGACAAACAGCCCCTTTTATAGTGGTAGGGCATGCCTGGCTGTTGCCAGGTAACTATGGGGATGGAGTCCAGACAGACTTCCAGGAGCTTGGGGCATTGCCAAGCTGGCCACACACCTCTCTGGGGAGTATGGGAGGCTATAGCTGCAACAGAGGCAGGGGCACAAGGGGCGTGGCCAAACACCTGCCTTTCCTTTCAGGGAATAAGTCACCTGCCTGGTCTCTGGGGTTCAAAGCCTGTGCACGACCAGGACCAAGCTGCCTGTGCACAGCTCACCACCCCACAGCTAGACGTGTCAAGTCACATTCACTCTGGCTGAGATTCCTTCCAGGCAACTTTTTCTTCAAGGTATAATAATCTAAATGGCTCTCCTTGGAGACCCCTTCGATCTGTCAGATTATGTCTATGAGCTCTTATGGCATACCGCCATACTCCATCGCTGGAATGAAAATAGCTAGTGTAACCAACTCCAGGACAGATTTAGTTTTGTTCATAGTATCAGGGTATCACAGTCCCAAAGTTTGCTGATTTTGTTGCTTCTGGACCAGTGGTAGGTAGCGTGTTGTGACTAAGAGCTCTGAGTAGACCAATCAGATTCATTTCATCCCAGATAGGAAGCAGAGAGAGAAAGTCAGCAAGCTGCAAGGCTCAAGATAGGTACTTCAGAGATAAATCACTGGAGACTTCTGCCAATCATGCCTCATCTTTTCAATAACCTATTAAACTGAGGATGCCATCAATAAACTAAGCCACCGATGGGAGAAATGGCTCTCCTGATCCCTTCATATTCCTGTAGCCCCATCAGGTGGGGACCGAGTACTTCACAAATGAAGTTTATGAGACATTTCATATCCGACTCACAACAGTTTCTGAAACCTTTACCCAGTGCAATGCAACACACAATTGCTTAGATAATTACTTGTGATACTCTTACATGATGCCTGTCCCCTTAAGTAGACCACAAGGAAGTGAAGGCTGGCATACCACTTTGTTTATTCACCTCTGTAGACCCAGGAAGAATCACACTGTGTTGAACTCAGTGAGTTTTTAAGATTGACCATAATTGCAGTTCTGAGAAACCCGTGACAAAATTGGCCACGGGTTTCAGCATGGGCAACGACCCAGCTGTGAGGGTATAGGTATAGCCAATAATGGGTTTGGTGATACTTGGTTCTCCTTTATGAAATACAGTAGTAATGGTAAAAGATAGAGAAACCTAAACAAGCCAGTCTCATGGGCCTCTGTTCCAGGGTGTGGTCTGCCTGGCATATCTCTACATCACATTCCTAAACAAAAGCCTAGTCTTTGGCTACATATTGAGCAAAGATCTGGAGACACAAAGATGCAGGGACACAATGTTCTTCATTTAGCAGAAGAGGCTGGGATTCAATATGGGGTCTTTCAGTGAGCACAGACTCATGCCCTGTACTTGATGGATTTTCAACAATGAAGTCATTGTGGCTGAGAGAGGGTGGTGGCATCTCTAAGGATCTCTCCACAACTATTATCTTTTCAAGCACACCCTCTTCCACAAGAGTGTTTCCATCTGAAGGCCTGCAACCACAAAACCTGCTGCATACAGTACCAATAGGCATGAGTTATAAGGGTGTTAATTATACTAATCATGAGCCTCTGGCTATGATCCCACAAAATTTAAGGTTATGTCATGAAAAAAATTAGGGCTCTACTTTAGAACACACATATTTTGATTTTGAGATACCGAACATTTCTACACAGTGAAGTTCTGTTAACAAAAAGCTATTTTGTGAGAATGATTTATGCTTCTTTGCCATTTGTAATGGAATTTACTTCTTAGTCAAACATGAAGCGGGTTAGAGCCATTCCTTATTAATCAGATTTCTTGGTGGATTTGATCTTTCTGGTCATTGACACCATTCGTGAGGGTGAGCTGTAAATATTTTAATTATTTCCTATTCGCCACACAGCCCTGGCTCTGGCTACAGGGCGGATATCCGATGATTCTGTTGCTGCAGATCCTGGCTAACAAATCACTGTGATATTTACTTTTCTTTTTCCAAATCTTCAGGGAAATAAATTTATGGATCACTTAACCTTTTGCCCAAGGAACAAAACCCAAGTCAGATCTGAATTAATGTTGCTCTGAAGATGCAAAGCAAAGAAAGCCTGGCTTTGAGAGCAAAGTGGCAGGTTAAGCAGCACTTCATAGAACAGAGTTAGGGAGACTGGTCCTCACTGGGAATTAACAGTAACCCAGCTGTTGGTATATTTGCATGACACCCAAAAGATTGCCTTTGTTTTACCCTGCATTGGTTAGCTGAAATTAGGCAATGAAACGCCTATTGTTTGAATTGGGTTCTCCAGGGCTGGAAATTATGTAGTAACCAGGTTTTCTGTAGGGATAACATAGGTCTTGATGCTGCCCTCACCTGGACACCCTTAGATGGCTTCCTTCATTGAATCCATCTGCCCTCAGCATTGAGAGCTGAACACAGCAACAGTTGTGTAGATGCTTCTGATTTCTACATCCCATCTCAAAGGTCGCTTGATATGCTGAAAATAGGATGTTCCATCTATCTGTTGGAATAATGAAATTTCTTGGGCACTATGAAAATATTTTACTCAAACGGAAAGATGTTGGCAGAAGAAAGGCAACTGTCTGTGTGAATTATGCCTCTTCGTGTCTCTCACTCTGTTGCAAGAATTTGCCCACATGGGGAAGCATGGTTGCTCATTCATAGTTGGAATCACTTTACTAAAAGAAAACCACCTCATGGGGTTGCTAAGTTATGAAGAATCTGGTTTGATGTGGCAACTGTTGGAAATTTTGTTGCAGCATTTATATTCTTAATAGCAACTGAGAATTTAAAGTGATTTTTAAAAAGTACATGCTCGCTCTGTCTATTCATTTGAATAATTCTTTAAAGGTGTCTTGAGTGTGCCTTAAAATACACAGGGACTTGGGAGATGGATCAGTGGGTGAGCGCTTGCCATGCAAACTTGAGGACTTGAGTTTAGGTCCACAGCACCCATATGAAAAGCTGGATGTGGCTGTGGATTCCTGCAACTCCTACATAGGGAGGTCGAGACAGATGAGTTTTCAGAGCTCTCTGCTCAGACAGTCACAGTAAGTGTGAGCTCCAGGTTCAGTGAGAGACCCTGTCTCAAAAATAATGTGGGGAGTGACAGAGAGAATATTCCTGAAAACCAGCTTTCTATAAACAAATCTATTGTATGAAGTTGACCTCAGGCCTCCAAGAGTATAAGCACAGGTGAGCACACACACACATACATATATTAAATGCAAAATATTTTTAAGACACACATCATAATCAGTTCTTCGATAAATGCTGTTACTTAGAATTATTTTTATTGGGCAGAATGTTTTTTTTTTTAAATAAAAAGAATGCCCTCCTGACTTCTCTTGCAAAGTGGAGAGGGGGGTTTTTATGTGTATCAAAGAATGCCTGTAGGTTCTGGAGGCAAAGTGGAGAAATTACCCACACTCACTGGAGTCGGTAGCAAGCCAGAACCTCTTTTCTCTTATTTACTGAAATTGCCTTAATAAATCCTCCTCCAGAGAGCAAGAACCAATTACATTAATGTGGGAGAGGAGCAATAATAGATTCATGTCATGGAAAACATCCGCTGGAACTGGTGATGCAAACTGGGGTGACCATGTTCAAATCACAGTTACTGCCTGACATACGCTGTGACATTTGTCATTTCTGTTCTGTTATCTTGACTCTCAACCTCTGTGAGAGGATGCTTATTGAATTCTCAGAGCTTGTAAGCCATCTCATTTGCTCATCTTTAACTGCTGGTTTATCTGTAAATTAGAAATAAATTAAACAAAGTATATGCTAGTAATTTATCTCTGGATAGTGACTCTAACAGGGTCTTTTCTATTCTTCATTAAAAAAAATAAAATAAAAAGAACTTCAAGTCTCATTCTGTGGCTAGTTTTCTGCATATTAAAGCTCTTACTCATTATTAACAGTTCTTGAACAATAGTGCAGAGGCAATCACACAGGGCTACATAAAATGCAATTTCGGTAGTTCAATCGAAGTGTTTCTGAAAATTGTTGCAGGCATTTTCTGCGGATTGCCGGCAACTGGAAATGCTTTTCAAACACTAACGTTTTGCAAAAAACCTGAAAACACATGTGATGCTTACTGGATAAGAAAGGCTCCATAAGCACCAACATGGAAACTCACACTGAGTCAAAGGTCATCCCTGTACATTTGGTCTGCCTTGTCTGCGGTCACTAAAGCTGCCCATGATCACTGCTGAACGTAGTGTCAATGGAATCCCTTTCACAACCATTGTATGGCCTTGCTCTGCCATGACCTTCCCTTCTGCTGAAAACATGTAGGCTTACAAAGTCATGGGTTCTTTCATTAGTTTATTTCTTCATACAACAAAAAATAACTTGTTATGTTTAGTTCACTGTGCTTGAATGCATTATTCATAAAATGTAGTGTTTGTCCTCCTGAAACCTGCAGTCCAACTTATAACCTGTAGTCCAGTCTATTCACATTCATTAATGATGAAACTGTTCTTCTAGTGCTCGGCCACCTTAATCTATATACAGGCTGGGGCAGACTATGTGCTCTTCTCTAGAGATTCAGAATAAATGTGTAATTATTTTTCTTTAAAGTTCATCTTCTGCAAATGATTAGAACCATAGTAGGAGGCGTACCCATCTCATAAAACACATTACTCATTATCTCAAAGATCACATTGACATGTTAAGGCTTTCATGTCCATTGATTGGGGGATGAGATGACTTAAATGGGTCATTAGGGTGCTAGCTGCACTGTGCCCTTCTTCTGAAGTTAGTCTTGTGAGTTTATCTACCATCACTACCTCTAATTCAAGCAAATGTTGGGCAAATTTGGTTGTTTTCAGATTTCTCTCCCTTGGATGAAAATTTCCTATAAGGCTTGGCATAAACTTGAAATCAGGGGCAGCCTGGAAGGTCAGCCCTACCTAGATACTCAACTATTACGGTATCCCTAGTAGTACCAAGGAAGAACAAGCACTTGGGAATCATACAGCCTAAAGCTCTGATATCTACAAGCCTGGCTTAGCAATTAAGTATTCTCTTCTGTAAAATGGTAGGGAATAATGCACTGGGCACTAGAGAATAAATGAAATATCATAACTGTGCAGACAACTTCATATGTATAAACATCCCATTAAAGTCTGTGTTCTATGACTCCTTTCTCCCTGTATTATCTTGCTTCTGTTACAGTGTTTGGTGGGTTGGACTTTCTCTTAGAACTATCATATCAGATACTTGTAGAACAGATACCAGAAAGCAGATTTAAATAAAAGAGAAATGCAGTGATGCATAGACAGAAATGGTGGTTGTCTGTTTTCAAAGGAAATATGCCACATCGAGGGGTGATTAGCATGAGACTATCTGCTGTCAGTCTAATCTAGAGTTCAGTGACCTGCAGCAGGTATGCCAGACGGTAGTCTGATGAGCCAAGGTGCTGGGCACACGGCCATTCCCCAGGTGGAGAAAAGTCCAGACTAATTGCCAAAGCCTGGCAGAGTGAGTCGTGAGCTTATATTAACTGTTCCTTCTATTATACAACTGTCCTTACCCAGCAGTGGGAAGCCTTGCCAAGGAAAAGCTGGAATGTGCTTGCTTCTTAGACCTGAGACTAAGGGCAGAGTGTCATCCTCTTAATCACAGACAGGTATTGCTAATGCTCTACCTGACATGCATCCTTTTTCTCTCTCCACAGAATGGAGGTTTGTGCAGGCATCTGCCCTTATTATAGGTAGTTCTCAAGGGAAGGTCCCAGGATGGACCTGGATCAGTCTATCAAGGTAGATAATGATGAGGAGCTGAATTTTTCCTTCCTCAGTGCTAACCAGAAAGAATTCAACTCCAGTTCTTTCTGTAGCCTTCCTAGATTAATAAGGGAATTGGTCTTAGAAGGAAGCCAATACAGCAGAAACACAAAACAGAAAGGCAGAGGGGAATTAAGGCTATCAGTGATGACATCATTGTAGCACTGAAACAGCTCTACTCATCTTAGGTCCTAGTCCTTTCTTACTGCTTTACCATTTAACCATTATGCCAGCAGCTACTTATAGCCAAAATTTATATTTCCAGCATCTCAATTACCTGTCATCTTTATTTGCTATCATGCCTTAACATGTCACTCTGAACTCAATGGCTTCAAACACACAAATTTTCTCTCACACTTCTGCAGATCAGAAGAGCTACATTTGGTCTGAAGTCTGGAGAAGGTTCCATTTCCATGCCTCATGCAGCTCCCTCAAGCTGATGGCCCTGTATCACCCCTGTGTCTATTCCTTTCTTCACAGACTCTCCATGCTCTCAGATTCTCTCACATCCTTCCCAGGACTTTTTGTGATTATATTGAGACCACCAGGATAATCCAGATAATCCCTCATCCCAAGAACCCTATTTTAGCCACACCTGTAAAATTCCAGTGTGTGTGTGTGTGTGTGTGTGTGTGTGTGTGTGTGTGTGTGTGTGTGTGTTGGGGGTGTTCTTGAGGATGGCCCTTATTTTGTGATTTGTGTCTGTTGAGCATAGTCACATGGGTTTGTTCCCAAATGAGAGCTTGTTATCTGTTGCCAATAAGCACTGCATATTACCTGAGTCATTATGCAGTCAAAATGGATACATCCAAGACAACAGCCACTGCACTATCAAACATCTGGGTTACTAGAAGGATCAGGTTCTTCATTCTTTCAAAATGGAACACATGTGGGAGACAGAGTACCAAGTGAAAGCTTTAGGCACATAGAGAGGATGCCCACTCTGACTTCTTAACTCAGTCTCCATCTACTTCAGGAGCAGTGTTGCAGAAGGACACTTTTTCTGGAAAACAAGATATAATGTGTATAGGGGGGTATGCACGTATATGTTTGTGTGCATGTATATATTTGTGTGTGTGCATGTGTATGTGGATGTTCATTTGTATATGTAAGTATATATCTGTATATGTGTATGTATGTTTTAAATGTGTATGCATGTGTATATGACTGTATGTTCATTCATGTGTAGGTGTGAGTATGTGTACTTGTGTGTATGTACACGTGTGTTCACGTGACTATCTATGTGCATGCATGTTTGTACATGTGTGTGTATATGTGTATGCATGCATAAGTATGTATATACATATATGTGATGGTGTTTGTGTGAGTATATTCATGTGTGTATGTGTTTGAGTGTGTATATGCGTTTGTGTATGTGGATATGTATGTGTGTGTGTGTGTGTTTCTGCCTGTCCATGTATGCTGGGTTTATTATGTGTCTAAGTGTAAGGACTCCATGTTGCAGAATATAATATGTCACCCAAAGGTTTTTTCTAGTATCTGCAAATGAAGAAAGAATATAAGGGCTAAAGTAAGAAAAAAGAAACTCTTTGTCTTCATTTTATAAACAAGCATTCAACAATTATCCATTAAAAAGTCCTATAAAGGCCACTGTCATCCATTTCAGAGACTACCTTTTCCCCCTAACCTATTCAAACCTGTTCTTTAGAACCTGTACTAGAAAACTATTCAATCTCTAGTTTCATTTCAAAACTGGTTAAGGCTGGGAAAGACCAGTAGGAGCCAGAGAAAGGAAGTAAGCCAGGCCTTGGGTACTCCTTAATCTTTAACAACAGAAGGTGACCACTAATTTTGTGGCTGAATAAAGACAGGAAGGCCTGTTTTGTATTCTCAAATGTGCCTTCAAAGGCTTAGAGATACTCCTGCAGACTGACGCTGTGCTTCTCTTTAGAGTACACTTAAACACTATATATAAAAGCAAAGTGAATCTTTCAGCAATAAGCCAAGAACTCAGGTGCCACTAAAGCGTTAGTTGAGGACTCAGGCAAGCAGCATCTCTCCTATGTGAACAAATATGAGAGAGGAAATGCCCACTCTGTGGATGAAAGTCAGATTTATTGAGTGCATACTAAGAGTTACCCGTCGAGTGAGATGATTTTGTTTGTGGTGTCTGATTTAATTGAATGAGGGATGCAGCTACTTCAGTGAAACTTTGGTGCGGAAATCAAATGTTCTATTTCATATAATGATTAGCTGAGTGAATTACCCTAGTGCGGCTGTTTGGGATCCCTGATTATTCAACACATTTGCTCCTGAGGCTGCAGGTGCAGGCTGCCTCTCCAGCATTTTGTACATTTTGAGAAATTTAGTTCCTGATGTTCTGCTTGGCTCCAATTCATCTGATAAAAGAGATTATGCCATGAAATATTTCGGAAAAGCAAGTTTGCCAGGAATGGGAGCGACAAAATGGGAGGAATTAGCTGGGAAAGGACTTCAGTATGGACACAGCTTTTAGTTCTGTTGTGTACCCAGAGAGGCACAAGTTCAAGTACTGGTGGTGTCTCAGATTCAGATTCACCACCTTGATCAGTGCACCGTCGGTTACATTTCATGGTACTGGTCAAACTGACAAAAAGGTTTTGTTCAAACTTGCTTAACTTGAGAGTATGATATGAAGAAAATCACTCTACAGATCTTTAGGGTTATTTCCAGATTCTCTTCTTGGCATATGACAGTTCTGGGAATTCATTTAAAATAATTATTCTAGAAGTAGTAGTCTGTATAATTGTGCAGGAGATAAAGCCCACATTCCTTAACACAAGGGACAAAGTAGCTGCTTTGCTAACCAGTCTTAACTCTGATGCAGGCCTTATTTCCAGCTCCCTGCTCCTTCTGGTGTTCTTTTCAAATTTATCCCAAAATATTCTAATTGTACCTGGGGTTCTGCGTGGCTGGCAAGCACAAGGGCAAAACCATGTCTGTTTTACTTGTCTCAAAAACCCTGGAACATAGTTTAGTTTTTGTGTACAAATAGATACTCAAAAGATGGCTGATAAATGAAGGAACAATTTCACATTCTTTTGGTTATAATGATGATTAATGAAACCACTGTGATGAGAAAAGAAAATCTGACATCCATTTATTTTCATTCATCATTGGCAAGAGATTTAAAAAAAAATGTGAAGCACAAGTAGTAAATTGGCCACTTTCTCTCTGCCTACCCTTCAAGAAAGAAAGACTTCCTTCCCAGTTCTACATGTCTGTCATCAAAGTCATCTCTCTCTCTCTCTCTCTCTCTCTCTCTCTCTGTGTGTGTGTGTGTGTGTGTGTGTGTGTGTGTGTGTGTATGTGTGTGTGTGCCATTGACCTACTAGGACTTTACAATTAGCATATAAGGACTATTACTTTAGTGGGGAATGATTGCTCTGTTTCTTGTCACATAAATGGTAATTAATAGTTGGGCCTCCTGGGTCATGCCTTTACAACAATTTTAGATGTTTCTCTCTGCAAAGTTAATAGATAATTTGTTAAGTTTGAGCCTATATGAATACACTTGATTTGGTATTGTTCTGAGAGGAAGATGTGTGCTAGAAGCAGACAATGTGTGGCTCTTGTAATCAGTTTCAGTGTGCTGTGACCACATCTGTTGTGGTCAATGGTACCACAAAAAGGAAATGAAATACTGCAGTTTTGTTTTGGCATATAGCATTTCTCTATTACCTTCATAATATCTGTTAGCTATGAGAAGATAAAATTTTACCAGGTATTATAAAAGTAAATACAATTATCCAAATTTCTCAGTAATGCTAGTTTTTATGAAAAAAGTTTTTCTGGAGTAATTATTTCTCTGTATTAAGACAGTATTGCTTAGATCGACATCACTGGCATTTTCCTTTTTAATTAATTAATTATTGATTAATTAAGTGTCCTAACCAGAGTTTCTCCTCCCTCCTCTCCTCTCAGTTCTTCTCCAACCCCACCTCCATCCACTTCTCTTCAGATAAAGGGAGGCCTCCCATGGATATCAACCCTCCTTTGCATAGCAAGTTGTAGTAAGACTAGGCACCTCCTCTTCTATTGAGGCTAGAGGAGACAGCCCAAAAGGAAGGAAGGAAGGGTCCCAATAGCAGGCCACAGAGTCAGAGACAGCTCCTGTTCCCACTGTTAGGAGTCTCATATGCAGACTAAGTTTCAAAACTGTAACTTATGTGCAGAGGGCCTAGGTCAGCCCCACCCAGGTTCCCTGGGTTGCTGGTTCAGTCTCTGTGACCCCCTGTGGAACCAGATTAGTTGGTTTTGAGGGTTTTCTTGCTTACTAGGATTTTCTAAAGATGAACACAGACATGTTTACTAGAGTCTTTGTTTTTACCTTCAGTTTTCTCCCCATAGTTACTCAGAATGCTCACCATTAACTAGTCTTCCCATTTGAATACCGCTTTGTTGGTCCACAGCATTGGTGCATGTATCTAGCACTATTTGCTAATGTGTATTATTTAATATTTCAATTGCCATAAAAGTTTTATCTCTAATCTTTAAAAATAAGAAAAAAAGTGAATGAATTTGATGGCACTAATTTGTGGAGGAGAGTGGACAGTTGTAATAGAGAAGGGGTGGAAGTTTTTAATGTGTATGTATGTGTATGTTTTCAAGACAGGATCTATGTAGCCATGGCTGTCCTGGAACTTGCTTTGTAGACTGGGATGGCCTCAAATTCACAGAGATCTGGGATTAAAGGCATGCACCACTATGCCAGGCTTCATTATTCCTTTTAGCTATGAGTTTTGATATAGAAGACACTGTAGACAGAACAACATATTCTTTTTCTGTAGATTGCAATCTTCCTGGAGCAAGTCTCTGAAATCTACATGATTCTCTCTGAACGTGTGGATAGACAGCACAGAGAAAGTACCTTTGCGCTGACCTTGACTCCCATCTCTGAATCTTTACCACAAAGGTGGCATTTTTTCTTTTTAACAATTCTCAAAGGTACATTTCAAGTCTCATTAAACAGAAAAATTACTTGCTTTTCACATTTAACTTCAAGCATTTGTTACACCCATGATTACATGCAGTTTAACTTTTTGTTGGTTTTAGGGAAGGAGGTCCAGGCTCGCTGAATTGTGAAGCATAAATGATGGTGATGGCTGCTTATGCTGTCACAGTACCCCCAAGGAGAGCCAAGAGCACAGTTTGTCTCATTTGTTGCACAGAAAGCAGATAGATGAAACTGTATACTACTCACACTATTCCTATTATAGATAAACAATTTAACCAGTGTAGAATTAGAGTCTTTAATCAGCTTTATGATTTTCAAATTTCAAAACCTGTGTGTGGAGAATCACTCATCTCTGATTCATGCAAGCATCTCCTAAGTGACACAAAGAGAGAATGCATAGGCAAGACCTGTGAGACAAACATACATCTCAGATTAAGAGAAGACAGGAGGTTCTAATAAGAAACTATACCCAACAGGCATATATGTCACGTTCTATATTGTTGACTTATTATTAGTTTATTTTCCTTATACAGGACAACTTCCAGTATGCAACAGGTCTGTCATTACTACATAGGAATGACCAAGCTTCCCTGAACCGTCCCACTGAGGAGCATCCTTAGAGTCATTCTGCATTTGGGGGGCTTCAGTCAGACATAATAGGTCTCTGTAGCACTAGTATCCTCTAGCCTGTGAGCCTGGTGCTCCAGAAGAGAATTCTATAGCACTCTAAAGGGTCCCTGAACCTGTATAGTAGATGAGACCATCAGGTTAATGCTGAAACGCTGAGCTCCAAGGAAGCTGCTCAAGTTTACACCTAGAAGACATGCCTGAGGGCTGGGTTCTCTTCCTCATCTCTCAAGAACTTCCAATTATTATTACTTTCAAATAATAATAATATATTTGATTTTTCTAGAAAACCGAGCCCTTAAAGAAAGATGAACAGCTCTTACAACTATAAACAGCACTCATTGGCCAATGTCTTCCCAATTCCCTGACTCCCCGGCTCCTGGTAGCTACCACTCTCCTCTTGTTTCTTTGTGTTGGGATTTCAGCAAGTCCACGTATAAATGAAAACATCGGGACATTAGCCGTATTATATCATGTCCTTAAAGTTTGTCAAGAATAGATTCTGAATGTACTTACCATAAAATGAAACAAATACAATGGTAGCTAGGTGAGGTGATAGTTGTGTTAATTGTGATATACTGACTGTAGTCAACATTTAGCTATGAATTTATACCAGTCATAACATCGCATATTACAATTATATGTAATTATATTTGTTAGTCATATTTCAGTAATATGGAGTAATAATTTGATGAGGACTATAGCTTTGTAATTTGTAGGATGGTAATTAATATGAGACAAATGTTGTTGACTGGCCTCCAGGCATGGAAGCTACTCCCCTCTTTTTTTTCCTACAGAAAAAATGAGCATATTTGCACTGCACCTGTATATGAAATAAGTTCATTGTAGGGGTACTTATGGCAAATTTTCAAAAAGAGCAATCGGGTGTAATGGATTGATAGAGTTAGGAAGGTTCTAAAGATGAGAGATTACTAGTATTAGAGAAAAAAAACACAATCTATCATTGTAGAAGAGGTGAAAATAATCAATTTCTGATAAAGAAGGTTGAGGAAAGGAGACTGGAAAATATAGCACCCCAAGCACACCCCATCCCACAGCTCTTATATCCACTTAGATATGTTTTATTGTTCATTTTTTCAAATACTTATAGGCAATTTTAAAACTATTAAGTAGAGAATATCACAGGTTGTAAAAGATTGCTCATGCTAAGACCATAGACTGCTTTCTCAGAGGACCTGGGTTCAATTTCCTGTACCCACATGATGGCTTACAACCATCTGCCCCTTCAATTCCAGGGGTTCCAATGCTCTCTTCTATCTTCCACAGGCATCGCACACATAATATGTACAGATATATATCCAGACATACACACACATAGAATATAAGTACAATCTCAAAACAATAAATAATGTCAGAAATAAATCAATTCAAGAGTTTTGAGTTTTCACTGTTCTGAGGTAGAGAAGGAAATCTTGTGGCATGGAACTCTCTAATCTAGAATATGATTCAGTATGTATTTCACTGTATGGTCCAATCTCTCTACACATTATATGCTGTTCACCTGTTAGGAACACAGTAGTCCTCTCAGCTACCAGGTTTACTGTTGATACGCTATGTTTGTGTTCATAGAACCTGTAGATATCAACTCTAATAGATAGGCATGGCCCCCAGTTGAGTGATGGGGCCACCCACCCATCTCAAAAACTTTAAATCAGAATTGCTCCTACATGAAGGAAATGCAGAGAAAAAACAAACAAACAAACAAACAAAACAGAGACTGAAGGAGAGGCCATCCAGAGACCATCTGATCTAGGGATACATCCCACCTAGAGACACCAAACCCTGACACTATTTATGATGCCAAGAAGTGCTTGGAGCCATGAGCCTGATATCCCTTGAGAGGATCTTCCAGCACCAGACCAATACAGATGCAGATATCACAGCCAACCATTGGACTGATCCCAGGACCCTGTCTGAAGAGTTAGGGGAAGGATTGAAGGAGCTGAGGGGGATTGTACCCCCATAGGGAGAGCAACAATATTAACTAACCTGACCACCCAGAGCTCCCAGGGACTAAACCACCAACCAAAGAACACATATGGAGGGACCCATGGCTCCAGGTACATATGTAGTAGAGGATGGCCTTGTTGGGCATCAATGGGAGGAGAGGCCCTTAGTCCTATGGAGGCTTGATGACCCAGAATACAGGGACTCTAGATTGGTGAGATGTGAATGGGGGATGGGGATGGGAGCAAACTCGCTGAGTCAAAGGGGAGGGGGAATGGGATTGGGGTGGGGTTGTGGATGGGAAACCGGGAAGGGAGACATTTGAAATATAAATAAATAAAACAACCAATATAAAAAGGATGTAAGTAGTAACTTAACACTATATCGCAATGCTCATAGTGCTTTTCTTGTGTCTTATCTTTGTTGAGGTTCATGTATCACCACTCAAACCAAACAAGCACAGATCTCAGTTGAGCAAGAATAGTTTATTGAATGCACACCATAATACTGGACATCCAGGACTGCAAGAAGAACTGTGGTCTACTCTCTATACTAGTCCAGAAGACTAGTCTGCTCTCAGGGCAGGCTTTTTCTCCGAAAACAAACAAACAAATAAACAAAGGAACAACAACAGGTTGAACTGTTTAAAGTGCAAGAAGGGGGGCAGTTGACTTACTAGGCAAAGTATTATCAGCTAACCTTTAAGCTGATTGGTACTGAGTAAACTAAGGGTGGTGGTAGATATGTGGTGAACAGGAGAATTTTGGAACACTGTATTAACAGAGCATAAGTATTATAATCATAACTTTTTGGCTTATTAGTAGCATTCTTCATTGTCAACAACAAAACCCACAGTGAGCTCACAGGTAAGTGCAGGATGGTATACGCAGTGGTCATCTCTGACTCAAGATATTTTAGACAGAATAGTTTATATTGATTTTTGATTTGATGGGTCCTACATAAAGCTTTTCGGAATTTCTGAAGATTAGCAAACCTCACACAGGACATTCAGAACATACAGAACAGAACAGGATGTGTGGTCAGCATGTCCTTGATCCAAGTCACTTCTCTGTCACTGACTAGCAGACATGTTATAACAACAATATGAAATAGCTGGCAGGCATGGAACACAGTGGCTACAGCTATTCTGGGGGTCGGGTAGGGGAGTCCAGATCATAATAGCCTTATCATATAGCCTTATCATATAGCCTTATCATATAGCCTTATATAGCTGCTGCATCATTACATCGCTGGATAAAAAAGGAATTTATAGTGCAGCCACAAGACATCACATCTATATAATACCTGGGACAGAACTGATATAATTATTCTATTCAATTAAGTTATTGTTTTTAAACTCTTCTTAACTTTATCCATAAACTACTTTTGAGGACTGATTTTTGAGATAGGATTTTTTTTCTCTGTGTAACAAACCCTGGCCATCCTGGATTCACTTTGTAGACCAGGCTGGCCTCACACTCTGCCTGCCTCTGCATCCTGAGTGCTAGGATTAAAGGTATGCATCACCATGCACAGCTTCATAAGCTAAATATTACCTCAGGTATTTATGTATAAGAAATATATATGGATAATAATGTTCAGTGAATAATTGCATATTCACTGGATCTTAAGATATTACTATCTTTAGATTAGTTTAGAAAGGAAACTGAAGAAATTCACTTCTGTATGATTTATTTTGTCTTGAATAAAAATACAAAATGATAAGAAAATGTTCCATTTGTTGCGAATCAAGGACCCAATGTAAGACATGTCTTAAAAGATGAAATAAATGATTGTGTAGAATAAAAATAAAACTAGCCAAAGAACAATATTGAGATAAGCTGATAGCAAATGCATCATAAATCCTAAGTGGATGAAGAGGGAGAAGAAAAAAGAACCTTCAGTTCTTTAGTGCTCTGAGCCAATGTATTTACATCATGCAATTTTCATCAAAAACCTACAATATGACAGTAAAAGTCAATTTCATCTTAAAGATAAGACAAGTGAAACTTTCAACATTCTGAAACAAGGGGGTTTAAGATTCTGGTCCAAGTCAGAACTTCAAGTATTTATTTATTTATTTATTTATTTATTTATTTATTTATTTATTTATTTATTTTTGTCTTCTTTGTAGACAATATATACATTGAGATGACACTGAGGTTAGTTCTCAGGTGGAGACTCACAAGTAGGGTGCCAGATATAAATGATTTGATTGGCCTTAGGACATAGGAAACAGTGCATGAAAAAAGCGACCATGGGATGCCTTTGTAGGAGTTGAGAAATTATTCCCAAGGGGAAGATGAACTTGTGAGTAGAGAAGGATTATGGGAAGGCTCCTGATGTGCCAGCTAGGGAAAGTAAGGCTGATGGAGAATTGAAAAGCCAAGATACAGGTTGAGATGGGCATTTCAGGGTTTCAGTTCTCAGACTGATGAAGGTTTCAATGTATTACAAAAGACCGGTGTTAGCTGGGTGGTGGTGGCGCAAGACTTTAATCTCAACTTGGGAGGCAGAGGCAGGCAGATTTCTGAGTTCAAGGTCAGCCTGGTCTACAAAGTGAGTTCCAGAACAGCCAGGGCTATACAGAGAAACCCTGTCTCAAACAAACAAAAGACCCGTGTTGTGGCCCTTTGAGATAGTTTCTAATTTTGTTGGTGGGACCTAAGAAATGAAGCACCATGGAAATTAATGACCCATTTGTAGTCTTCTCAGGGTGAGGGTAACTGAGGAAAGGATATAACTATGGAATAGGAAGCCAATGCTCCCACAACGGGGAGAAGCCAGTGCCCTCACAACGGGCAGAGTTTCACAGAAATGGCTGATGGGTGTGGGATTGAATGGGGACAGGCAGAAACTTTGCTTTACAGCTGGAGACTGCTTGAGTCTAGTTTGAACCAAGTGACTTGCAGAAAAGAAAACATTCAAAATTCCAGTGTAGAAGAAGAGAGGGGTGTTCTCCATCCTTTGAAAGAGATTGTATTTTTTCTCTGTGCTACATCCAAACAAAAGCTTTCTACTATATATTTATGTCACTCTGGACTTCAATAGACATATCAGAGATTAGTAGAAAATGCATACATAGTTTTAGAAAGACATGCATCATGGGAAGACACAAGAATTGATAGAGTAAAAAGATTAAAATATCTACTCAGTAACATGATATCTTGAAGAAAATATTGCACCAGATGGTAACAAATTATATATAGAATATAATGAGTCACACTAGAATGGGCTGTAGAGAAAGGGGGTAGGAGGGACCTTGGATGTATTCATCTGTAACAGCAACATCATTTGTTTATATCATAACAATGTGAAGATCTCCCATGCTCATGGATTGGCAGGATTAATATAGTCAAAATGGCTATCCTGCCGAAAGCAATCTACAGATTCAATGCAATCCCCATCAAAATTCCAACTCAATTCTTCACTGAGATAGAAAGGGCAATTTGCAAATTCATCTGGAATAATAAAAAACCTAGGATAGCAAAAACAATAAGAGAACCTCTGGTGAAATCACCATGCCTGACCTCAAGCTATACTACAGAGCAATTGTGATCAAAACTGCATGGTACTGGTATAACAACAGACAAATAGACTAATGGAATAGAATTGAAAACCCAGAAATGAACCCATACACCTTGGTCACATTATCTTTGACAAGGGAGCTAAAACTATCCAGTGGGAAAAAGACAGCATTTTCAATAAATGGTGCTGGCACAACTGGCTGTCAACATGTAGAAGGATGCGAATTGATCCATTCCTATCTCCTTGTACAAAGCTCAAGTCTAAGTGGATCAAAGACCTCCACATCAAACCAGAGACACTGAAATTCATAGGGGAGAAAGTGGGGAAAACCCTTGAAGATATGGGCACAGGGGTAAAATTCCTAAACAGAACACCAATGGCCTGTGCTGTAAGATCACAAATCCACAAATGGGACCTTATAAAATTGCAAAGCTTCTGTAAAGCAAAAGATCCTGTCGATAAGACAAAAAGGCCACCAACGGATTGGGAAAGAATTTTTACCAATCCTAAATCTGATAGGAGGCTAATATCCAATATTTACAAAGAGCTCAAGAAGCTGAACTCCAGAAATTCAAATAATCCCATTAAAAAATGGGGTACAGAGTTAAACAAAGAATTCTCAACTGAAGAATGCCAAAGGGCTGAGAAGCACCTTAAAAAGTCTTCGAAATCCTTGATCATCAGAGAAATGCAAATCAAAACAACCCTGAGATTTCACCTCACACCATTCAGAATGGCTAAGATCAAAAATTCAGGTGACAGCAGATGCTGGCAAGGATGTGGAGAAAGAAGAACACTCCTTCATTACTGGTGGGATTGCAAGCTGTACAACCACTTTGGAAATCAGTCTGGCGGTTTCTGAAAACTGGACATAGTACTACCGAAAGATCCAGCAATACCATTACTCGGCATATACCCAGAAGATGTTCCAACTGGTAACAAGGACACATGCTCCACTATGTTCATAGCAACCTTATTTATAATAGCCAGATGCTGGAAAGAACGCAGATGTCCCTCAACAGAGGAATGGATACAGAACATGTGGTACATTTACACAATGGAGTACTACTCAGCTATTAAAAACAATGAATTTATGAAATTCTTGAGCAAATGGATGTATCTAGAGGATATCATCCTTAGTGAGAATACCCAATTACAAAAGAAGTCACTTAATATGCACTCACTGATAAGCGGATAATAACCTAGAAACCTAGAATACCCAAGATACAATTTCAAAAACACAAGAAAATCAAGAAAGACCAACGCATGGATACTTCATTCCTCCCTATAATAGGGATTAAAACATACATGGAGGAGGTGCAGACACAAAATTTGGAGCTAAAATGAAAGGATGGACCATCCAGAGAGTACCCACCGGGGTGGTCCATCACATAATCAGCCACCAAATGCAGACACTACTGCATATGCCAACAGGATATTGCTGAAAGGACCCTGATATAGCTGTCTCCTGTGAGGCTTTGACAGTCCCTGACAAATACAGAAGTGGATGCTCACAATCATCTATAGGGCAGAACACAGTGTCCCCAATGTAGGAGCTAGAGAGAGTACCCAAGAGCTGTAGGGGTCTGCAACCCTATGGATTGAACAGCAATATGAACTAATCAGAACCCTCAGAGCTCATGTCTCTTGCTGCATATGTATTAGAAGATGGCCTAGTTGGTCATTATTGGGGAAGAAAGGCCCTTGGTCTAACAATGTTTATATGCCCCAGGACAGGGGAATGCCAGGGCCAAGTAGTGGGAGTGGGTGGGTAGGGGAGCAGGGTGGGGGAGGGTATAGGGGACTTATGGGATAACACTTGAAATGTAAATGAAGAAATTATCCAATAATAAATAAATAAAAAGAAAGAAACCCCGACTAAGACAAATTGGTACCAGCATAGTTGGGTATTCCTGTGACAACCTGACCATGTTTTGGGGAGGACTGTGGAAGGACTTTGGAACTTTGGGTTAGAAGATCTATTCTATGTTAAGAGCTTTGTCAGATGTTGTGTAGGAGCTTGGAAGATAATGTTGAGAACAATGCAGAAGATGGAGGCCTCGCTTGTGAAATTTCAGAGGGAAAATTAAAGATTCTTTTCAGGGCCATTGCTATTTTGTAGTTTGATTATTCTGTTGTTCTGGTTAGCTGGGGCTGAAGAATCAGCTGTGATTAACAAGATACCAGAACTACTAAAGCAAAACATTTGCATTACTGGGACTATTGATGCTGGTTAGCTGGAACTAAGAAATTAGAGGTGATTAAGAAAAGACCAGCATTGTTGAGGTGACATCTTCTGGGAAGTGTTTTCTGAAAGCACAAAGAGGCTGTGTTCCAGAGATAGCCAAGGTTGTACTCCTGCTGCAGTGGGACTTGGTAATGTGTAAGAGTTACCCAAGTGGTACTGGTTTTGAAGGCATGAAGGGGTCATGCAGAGTAGCTGAGGCCACGGAAGCACTGTGAGAGGCCATGGAAGGCCATTGGTGAAAGTGCAGCCTCAGTTGCAATTGATGGCCCAGGACTAAGGGGGTCATGTAAAGGAGTTGAGGCTTGGCACCATGAAGAGAGCCTACGAGAGGCTAGTGTTGAAGCCTAGTTACAGTGGAAAACAGCATCATTTTGTAGATGCCAGTTATGGGATGACCACCAAGAACAGCAGCAGCAGTGAAGTACAGGCAGCTGGAGCCTAGAAGACAAGGTGTGTGCTACAAAGAGCATGGCTGGAGAAGTGACCCAAGGCCTTGGAGGAGCCCAGAAGATCATGAGTTGGATCCCAGACATTGGATGGTTGGAGATTGATTTTGCTTTTGATTGTGACTGTGCCCTGATATTTTTCCCTCTTGAAGGAAGAAAATATTTTAGTGGATCCCACAGTTAAGAGACTTTTAATTGTAAAAAGACTTTCGATTTTAAAGAATATTGGATATTTTAAAAGGACTGAACTTTTAATATGTAAAGAGTGTGGGGCTTTTAAGTTATTTAAGATCTTGGGGATGCGTAAAAACTAAGGGTTGAGGCTTAATAGTGATGTATTTGTGTGTCAAGTTGACAAGGGGTCAATTGTACTGGCTAGTTTTTGTGTCAACTTGTCACAGCTGGGTTATCACAGAGAAAGGAGCTTCAGTTGGGGAAGTGCCTCCATGAGATCCAGCTGTGGGGTATTTTCTTAATTAGTGATTAAGGGGGAAAGTCCCCTTATGGGTGGGACCATCTCTGGGCTGGCAGTCTTGGGTTCTATAAGAGAGCAGGCTGAGCAAGTCAGGGGAAGCAAGCCAGTAAAGAACCTTCCTCCATGGCCTCTGCATCAGCTTCTGCTTTCTGACCTGCTTGAGTTCCAGTCCTGACTTCCTTTGGTGATGAACAGCTGTATGGAAGTGTAAGCTGAATAAACCCTTTCCTCCACATCTTGCTTGTTGGTCATGATGTTTGTCCAGGAATAGAAACCCTGACTAAGTCAATCCATCATGACCAAGTAAGCTTCATCCCAGGAATGCAGGGATGGTTTAATATAAAGAAATCCACCAATGTAATCCACTATATAAACAAACTCAAAGACAAAAGTCACATGATCATCTCATTAGATGCTGAGAAATCATTTGACAAAATTCAACACACCTTCTTGATAAAAGTTTTGAAAATATCAGGAATTCAAGGCCTATACTAAACATAATAAAAGCAATATACAGCAATCCAGTAGCCAACATCAAAGTGAATGAAGAGAAGCTGGAAGCAATCCCACTAAAATCAAGGACTAGACAAGGCTGCCCACTTTCTCTCTACCTATTCAATATAGTACTTGAAGTCCTAGCCAGAGCAATTCGACAACAAAGGAGATCAAGTGGATACAAATTGGAAAGGAAGAAGTCAAAATATCACTATTTGCAGATGATATGATAGTATATATAAGTGACCCTAAAAAATTCCACCAGAGAACTCCTAACACTGATAAACAGGTTCAGTGCAGTAGCTGGATACAAAATTTACTCAAACAAATCAGTGGCCTTTCTCTACATAAAGGATAAACAGGATGAGAAAGAAATTAGGGAAATAAAACCCTTCACAATAGTCACAAATAATATAAAATACCTTGGTGTGCCTCTAACTAAGGAAGTGAAAGATATGTATGACAAGAACTTCAAGTCTCTGAAGAAAGAAATTGAAAAAGATCTCAGAAGATGGAAAGATCTCCCATGCTCGTGGATTGGCAGGATTAATATAGTCAAAATGTCTATCGTGCCAAAAGCAATCTACAGATTCAATGCAATTCCCATCAAAATTACAACTCAATTGTTCACTGAGTTAGAAAGGGCAATTTGCAAATTCATCTGAAATAACAAAAAACCTAGGATAGACAAATCTATTCTCAACAATAAAAAACCTCTGTGAGAATCACCATGCTTGACCTCAAGTGTACTACAGAGCAATTGTGATAAAAACTGCATGATAGTGGTACAGCAAAAGATAGATAGATCAATGGAATAGAATTGATGACCCTGAAATTAACCCATATAGCTATGGTCACTTCATCTTTGACAAGGGAGCTAAAACCATCAAGTGGAAATAAGACAGCACTTTCAACAAATGGTGCTGGCACAACTGGTGGTTATCATATAGAAGAATGAGAATTGATCCATTCTTATCTCCTTGTACAAACTTAAGTCTAAGTGGACCAAAGAACTCCACATAAAACCAGAGTTACTGAAATTTATAGAGGAGAAATTGGGGAAAAGCCTTGAAGATATGGGTACAGGGGAAAAGTTCCTAAACAGAACAGCAATGGCTTATACTATAAGATCGAGAATCGACAAATGGGACCTCATAAAATTGCAAAGCTTCTGTAGGGCAAAAGATACTGTCAATAAGAGAAAATGCCACCAACAGATTGAGAAAGAATTTTTACTAATCCTAAATCTGATAAGGTACTAATATCCAATATATACAAAGAGCTCAAAAAGGTGAACTTCAGGAATTCAAATAACCCCACTAAAAGTTTGGGTACAGAACTAAACAAAGAATTCTCAACTGAGGTATACTGAAGGGCTGAAATGCACTTGAAAAAAATGTTCAATATCCTTAATCATCAGGGAAATGCAAATCAAACAACCCTGAGATTCTACCTCACACCAGTCAGAATGGCTAAGATCAAAAATGCAGGTGACAGAAGATGCTGGCAAGGATGTGGAGAAAGAGAAACACTACTTCATTGCTGGTGGGATTGCAAGCTGGTACAACCACTCTGGAAATCAGTCTGGCAGTTCCTCAGAAAACTAGACATAGTACTACTTCTAGTTCCAGCAATACCTTTCCTGGAACTCAGAAGATGTTCCAACTGGTAATAAGGACACATGCTCCACTATGTTCATTGCAGTCCTATTTATAATAACCAGAAGCTGGAAAGAACCCAGATGTTCCTCAATAGAGCAATGGATACAGAAAATGTGGTACATTTACAAAATGGAGTACTACTCAGCTATTAAAAACAACGAATTTATGAAATTCTTGGGCAAATGGGTGTATCTGGAGGATATCATCCTGAGTGAGTTAACCCAATCACAAAAGAAGTCACTTGATATGCACTCACTGATAAGTGGATATTATCCCAGAAACCTAGACTACCCAAGATATAACTCCCAAAGCACAAGAAAATCAAGAAAAAGCAAGACCAATGCGTAGATGTTTCATTCCACCCTAGAATAGGTAATAAAATATCCATGTAAGGAGTTGCTGAGAGAAAGTTTGGAGCTAAGACGAAAAAATGGACCATCCAGAGACTGCCCCACCCGGGGGTCCATCCCATAATCAGCCACCAAATCCAGACACTATTGCATATGCCAGCAAGATTTTGCTGACGGGACCCTCATATAGCTGTCTCCTGTGATGCTTTGCCAGTGCCTGGTAAACATAGAAGTGGATGCTCACAGTCATCTATAGGATGGAACATAGGGCCCCAATATAGGAGCTAGAAAAAGTACCCAAGAACTGAAGGGGTCTGCAACCCTATAGGTGGAAAAACCATATGAAATAATCAGTACCCCCAGAGATCTTGACTCTTGATGCATATGTAGCAGAAGATGGCCTAGTCAGCCATCATTGGGAAGAGAGGCCCCAATGGTCTAGCAAACTTTATATGCCCCAGTACAGGGGAATGCCAGGGCCAAGAAGTGGGAGTGAGTGGGTAGGGGAGCAGGGAGGGGGGAGGGTATAGGAAACTTTTGGGATAGCATTTGAAATGTAAATGAAGAAAATATCTAATAAAAAAGTGTATCAAACAGGAAATAAAAATGAAAATCATTGCAAAAATGTTATTACTTTCTAGGATAATTAGAATTAGTTGGGTTTAATGTAGAATTTTAAACTTTTCTGTAAACTACCCTACTGCTCTACACTTGACATTAAACAGATATTTTTCAGACATGTGTGGGAGAAAACAAAAGCCTGGAATTTTCAGAGAATCAGTTATGTTACCAGAGCCAACTCTAGGTTGCATGCTGTCTTTGATAATTTATATAATTTTTCTGAAGTTGTAGGACTCATTTTTAAATGATATTTTCTGCTTCATTCTTAATCAATCTTTTCTGTACAAAGGCACTAAGATGGCACAGGTTGAATTTGCCACTATAGCACTCTAATCCAACAGGAGTATTGTCTGTTACATTTTAGTCCTGCCTCATTTACTTCCAACTTAAACTGCCTCCTAGCACAGACCAAAATAAAACAACCTGGTAAAGGGATCAAGGCAAGAGTTTCCCTTTACCACTTCCATTTAGCTGGGCTCAGAATTCAGGGCTTTGAAGCTGAGTCATCCCAATAGAAGTTTAGATGTCACAGGCTAACTGCTTAGCGGCAGTATCACATCAACAAATAAATGCAGACTTCTTGATCATATTGAACTGTTCAACTTTTCCATGTAGTTGAATAGCAGGTGGCAGGATTTATGCAGTTGTCTGTTAGTCATGTGACTTTACCTTTAAGTAGTTACCCAATTATTGCCATTGCTCCACTGTTTCCTTCCAGTGACTGGAGGCCTGTTGGAGTAGCATTCAAACAACAGTTTAGTACACATGATTGTAATTCAAAATATTCAGTTCACAAAAGATATGATGAACAAATCTGAATTTGACATATATCCCAATATTCCCTAAGTTTGTTAATGACATTTCTTCCTCTTCCTCCTCCTCTTTTCTTCTTCTTCTTCTTCTTCTTCTTCTTCTTCTTCTTCTTCTTCTTCTTCTTCTTCTTCTTCTTCTTCTTCTTCTTCTTCTTCTCTCTCCTCCTTCTTCTCCTCCCCCCCTTCTTCTCCTTCCTCTACTCCTCTTCCTCCTCCTCATCCTTCTTCTGTATTTTATATGTATAGAGGGGTTAATCTTAGCTGGTAATTTCAGAAAGTTTTAATTCAACGGCAGAGATGCACCCTGAATATGGGCAGAGACATCCCATGGGTTGATATTCTGAACTAAATAAGAGGAGTTGGGTGTCAGCTTTCACGCTCTGTTTCCTGGCTGATGAAGCCATGTTACAAGACACCAAAGATTCTGAAAGCAAATCTTTCCAGTCAAGGCAGGACTTCAACTCCTGTAACTATGAGCTAAACTCTTCTTTCCTTTATTTTTCCCCCTCCAGGTATTTTGTCATAGCATCCATAAAAGTAACTATATATGTGTGCTATATATCTTATGTATGTATAATATAGTGTAAGATAAAGATTATATATAATATACATACTATCTAATATGACTATACAATTTTTGATATGTATCAAAATTTATATGGTTATAATAATGTTTGAAAAAATAGGCCATATTAAAGCTCAGTAGCAGAAAAGCTTGGCAGAAACCATATATCTACTAGATGACGATTATCATAACCTCAGGGGTGATCTGTAGATGGTGAGAGGCTCTTTGAAAGATAGATCTGACAAGATCATTGACCCATATTCCTATATTATTATGCTTTTGAATGCCATTCTTCACAACAGGGAATACTGATATAGTTCAAATGATTAAAAATATAGGAAAGAGTAATCAGTCAACTTCATGTTTAGTAGAAATACTGTAAATATTTCTGATATTAAAATACTGATATTAATAAATTTGGATAAACTATTTTT
This sequence comes from Mus minutoides, assembly GCA_902729485.2. Taxonomy (NCBI): domain Eukaryota; kingdom Metazoa; phylum Chordata; class Mammalia; order Rodentia; family Muridae; genus Mus; species Mus minutoides. The sequence continues at coordinate 510,879 of LR750422.1, forward strand.
TCCACTTACTTCGTGCCACCTTATACTATATAAGGAATACTATCAAAGTGTGGGCTTTCTACTTAAAGTTCACAATGTTAAGATTTTTATAGGTCTGATTTTAATTTTCCTAGTCATTAATTAGAAGTGGAGCTTATGTTCCAACTGTTGGATCACCTTTCAGTCACAATGTCAGCCATTTGTTAAGGTCTGCTGAGAGCAGGAGAATATGGCCTTGAATGTCTTACCACATGGCAGCCCTCCGAGGTACTTTATAGGAACAAAATTTATACAAAGCACCAATTTTCAAGTTCAAATTTATATTTGTTTTCAAACTTACTGTATCCAAAATGGAATTCATAGTCTTCTCCTACAAACTCTTGCTTCCTCTTATGTCCCCTGCCTTTGTGGAAGGCAGGAGCAAGCATACTTCCTGTCACTCAGGCTTGAAACCTTAGTTGTCCTCTCTCTCCTTAACAGTGACTTTTCTCAGTTGTTTGCATGGCACTCTAGTAGACTTTATCATGTATCCTCTTATCATTTTTCTTCCCTTTTTCCATTTATCACCTACAGTTTTTCCTGTGTAGAATGTCTTCATAATAGCTTCTCCAGCCTATAGTCCATTTCATAATGCATATGGATGTTAACGTCATCTTGGAAAGTTATACACATAAGTAAACTACTCCATACTGTGCTCCAATTGTATATAATTTACTGTATCTCAATAGGAGGGAGGGAACAGAGTTATCTTTCATTCAGTAGAAACCCAAATTCTGTTTCATCTCCTACTCCAAAATTTATTTGCTACAAATTCTTTCTCCAAAGTTTAACTGAGTTAGTATTTCAATTAGAATATCATTCTCAAAATATGATGGAATCCATATCTACAGCTCCTCTATTTAAATGATGTTTCTTATATGAAGCTTTTGATAAACTTATGTCCAACCATGAACAGACTCATCACTGTGTTATAAAGATGGTCAGGGTTCTGAAAAAAAATGACTGTCTGATATTCATTAACAACATGCTCAGTATTCAATGAGAAACAAGTAAGAAAACGAATAGAAATACAAGCACAGTGTCAATGACAGGTCAGTCCTGCTTCTGCTAGAATTATTAATAAACAGTTACTGAGTAACTATGTTTTTATTTGAGAGAAAGAATATTTTCTAGAAAAGTATGATTTGAACTATTTTATCAAGTAAAATGAAAGCTGGAAATTTGACAGAGAGATAACAGCACCCAAAGACAGGAATCAGTGAATTTATTTACCAAATATTTAGAGACTCAAATGTTTGTTTTTTAGAAACTATAAGGAAATGTAGATAATATAGTAGGATAAAAAATGAGTGTTAAGAATTGAGAGGTAATTCAATAGAATAAAAAACATTATGCAATGTTCTCATGGTGTGAAGGTAGAAATGTACACTAAGGATTTGGGTTTCTTGATCAGAATGAAAGACTGATGAAGTAGCCAAATTAAAATTAGTGAATAACAGAGAAGGAATATATTTCTCAGCCTAGTGTGTTTTAAGTACATGTAACGTATTCACATGGTGTGAATGGAGATGTGGGTCTACAGGGCTCTTCCACCATTAAATAGGACAAGAAGATATGGAGATGGACTCTTTAAATTGGGCTGAGGGTGTTTCTGAGTGGCAAAGCACTTGTCTATGTGAATAAAGACCCTGGTTTGATCTCTAGCACTGTAGGTAAATAAGTATCAAAAATAAATATGTATATTGAGACTAGAGCATATGCCTTGGAATGGAAAGAATTTACTTAAAGAAAGATGGAGTAGTCAACAGTTATGGAAAGGGAATAGTAATATAAATAATTGGATACAGCCACTTAGAATCCTGTTTAGGTCTGCTATCTGAGAGCAGTTTTGATACAGTGATGGCAGAGGTGTATTACAGTGATAACCAAGGAATCTCAGGGGATATTATGAGATTTTTATTTCAAGATGCTTGCCAAGTATAAGGAAAATGAACTAGAGATATGTTAAGGAAAAGAGTTATTTGTGGAAAAGATTAAGACTGCAGAAAACCCAACAGCAGAAAGATAGAATTGAAAAACTATGGGAGAGAGAGGAGCAAGGATGGCCCTAACTGTGGAGAAGTGGGACTGGATGAAATCAAGGGTCATAATGGAGAAACACAAGAGGGGAAGACGAGTAAAGATGATGGAACTTGAGGAACAGATAGGGATGCTAATAAGGAAGATGGAGGAGTGCTAAATGTCGCCAAATTTCTGCATGTGTTTTTTTACATATGTGAATAGCTTCCATTTATGTTAAGCTGTCTTGTATATATTTCTTATTGAGCATCTCTCATGCTGGTCCCTGGGTTGAAACTACCCTGTATTTTACCTTCCCAATAAAATGATAAGATGCTTAAGGTCAGATACTACATCCAGTTTTGTTTCCTTGGTGCATTTAGAACAGCACTTGGCAGATTGCCATGTAAGGGGGTATTGAATGGGCATTTTTATAGCTATCTCATTAAATCCCAATTGTTAAACATATTCATTATGTAATTCTTTATTAAGTACCAACTGTAAAAAGGAAATAATGAGAAAACCCTAGGGTATAAGGACTGAGTAAAGGTGAGAAATGACCAGGATTCACCTGGGGAAAAGGATGAAGAAATAAGATATCAAGTAAATGCATACTTTTTCTGTAAATATGTTTATCCAATGAACAGATAGCTACTCATTTGTGCTCTTGGGGTTGTTTGTTTATAACTCTAGAGAGAGTTACATTAGCACCATCTCCTACTTTCTAATTATCTACCAAGCCCCCTAAAATGTGGATTGGCCATAAGGCTGTCATTAGCTCCTTTAAGAAATCGGGGAAAACACATTTTCAGTCTCATAAACTTGTGAGTGGCCACATGACTTGCTTTGACCAATGGACCATGGAAGTGGCATATTTCAACTTATTTATTCTACCTGTGATGGCTACTCTGGATTGTCAACTTGACTACTTCTGAAATCAACTAAAACCCAAGCAGCTGGCTACACCTATGAGAGACTTTCCAGATAGCATCATTTGAGATAGGGAGACACACCTAAATTTGGGCTTCACTTACTTGTGGCAGCCACATATAAGGAGATGGAAGAGGATCTTTTTATTTTTATTTTTTGCATGTTTTTCTTTAGACTCACTGATAATTTAATCTATCCTATTGTTGAATATTCCTTCATTGGTATTAGAACCTATGTCTCTGGCATTCCAACATAGACTAAAGACCAGGAGCTCTATAAATTCCCTGGGACTGCAGTACCACATGCTGAGACATCTAGTCTTGTGGACTGAACAATGACTGGATCCTCGATCATTTTGTTGAGAGAAAACCATTGATGGACTACTCAGGCTATATAGCCTGCAAAAAAGTCTAATAACTCTACTTGTAATGCTTATAGCTATAACATATTGTATAATTATATTGTCTTATATTAATCATAATGACCTAGAAAACTATATCCCTGCAATGGACCCTGATGCACCAGAGAAATAAAATTTTGCTTCTGAGCATAAAAGTAAAAATGTGATTGTTCATCACCACAGCCAAATATCTTGACTGATATACTCTCTACATTAGAGCAGAGAAGGTCATCAAAATAATTTAAATTATAAACTTAATTATAACTGCAGATAAGATTATATATATATATATATACACATATATATACATATATATATGTGTGTGTGTGTGTGTGTGTGTGTGTGTGTGTGTGTTTTAAGAATAAAACACAGACAACTGCACGTGGAGTACTGTATAAACAAAAATGAATATTTGTACATAAAGATTGAGAAAAGGAGGGTGACTATATGAAAGACTTCTTAGGAAAAGGAAATGGATGGAGACTAGCTTAAATGATCTGGGGCAGGATCTTAAGAGAAGAATTAAAAATTTATATTAAGCACAGAAAATTTTATGTATAGAATCTCCAAAACTTTGTAAGTTTTATGTTTAGAAGCAACATAAAATCTTGCTCTCTGTTTTCTAAAAATACTACTCAAATAATCTTTCACAGTACGTCTCTGCTTAAACACTTCGTATAGACTGAGTTGCTTTTGACAGCAATATCTAAAGGGGGAGCTGAGGTTCACTTAAATAGTGGTCCCATCTATAGTAACAGCCTTCCTAATGCTGTGATACTTTAACACAGTTCTCCATGTGCTGACCCCAAACTATGAAATTATTTTGTTACTACTTCGTAACTGTAACTTTTCCACTGTTGTGAATCATAATGTAATATCTGTGTTTCTTGATGCTCTTAGGTGACTCCTGTGATAGGGTCATTCAACCCCCAAAGGGCTTACAACCCATAGGTTGAAAACTGCTGGCTCATGATCACCAACAAGAGGTTAAATTCACTCTTTATTAGTAGAAAACAACAGAGATCATGGTTTGTGATTTTTGTTGATGCTGCCGATTAAGGCACATTCATACATCTTTCTAAGCAAAATGAACTCATAAAATTATAATGAAAAGGTTCAGAAAAAGAACACTATAGGATACCAACTATTATAACATACGCCCAAACTGTGTAAAGTTTAAAAGTAAATATTTACTTTCTCCTTTTAGCTTTGGGCAAGCCTAGGGGTCAAGAGCTAAACTAGAATCCCATGTCTAAGAAGCATACTTCTGAGTCCTCCTGCTGAAGATCCCTCCCTACACATTACTCCTTCCACCCAGAGACAGTCAATGACTCATCCAATCTGTACTAGAGGTCTGATCTCATCACTCCTCATTGTTCCCCTTCCTTCAACCAAAATCTGTTCTCTTTGGAGAAGACCTTCTTCTCTGCAGCTCCCTAGATGGGCCTGTCATTCTGATGTACTGATACTCAGTAATTTTTTAAAAAATTAGTATCACAAGCTTTGTGGGTCATATGTTATATCTAGATGAATATAGTCCATTGGTTTAGAGGCAAATGTAGAATTTAATGATTCTGTCTTAAAAGATGTGCTCTAACTCCTGACTATGAAGAAGATTCTAACCATAACTCCTCTGTTTATATTTTTCCACTTCCTCCCTTTGCTTTCCAACTTCCTGTGGCAAAGGAGAATTTTAATGTTAATTCCAGCCTCATGTATTTTTATTACTTCTGCTAGAATAGGAAAGAAACCAATAAATTCCTGATATGAATATTTTATTTTTTTTGAACTGATATAAAACAACGTGGTTCTTGACCCAACTTTCTGAATTCTTTTCACTCTCTCTCTTGATCTGTTGGGTTTTGCCTTCTTACATTTGCTCTTTATTTTAAGCAGCATTTTCAGTGATAACTGTACCTTGCTATATCCCTATTTCTGTTTTGTTCTGGCTTTTTTGGAAAATGGTCTGTCTTTATGATTTGGTAGTGACTTGGTAGCATTGGTAGATATTTTTGGAAAAGAGAACGGAGTTCAATTGTAGCATGAGGATATGCTTCTTTGTTCTGCTTTGGCACTGAAAGCTAAGGAATCACTTTCAGCTATAAGTAAGGACTATAAGTAAGGACTATAAAGCTGCTGAATATTAAAAATAAAAATAATTTAGAAAATACATAAAGGTCAATGTGTATGTCCATTCTGAAAATTTGCTATTCTATGATTACCTTTCTAAATGATGTAAATACTGGCAATAATAGTATTTCATCAGATCAAGCAATACACATTAGAGCCAAGGGATTTTAATTTTTTGACCAATAGTGAATAATAATATTGGCTCTGACTAGTAGAAAGCAAAAGACAATTTTAAAGTTCAGCAACTGAATTCATACAAAGGTGATCCTATCCATTCTGAAAAATGTTGGTGCTGGTAGAATTATTTGTATATAATTGCACAATAATGAGCATTTAGTTAAATTAATTACATCTACCTCAGAATATCTTATACATGGAAACTAAAATTTAACTTGCATGTGATAAGACAAGCATAGGCTTAAAATTTATAAGCTACACTTTAAAAATTTCCTTCAAATAAGCCTTTGTACAACTTTCCTGTAAAGCAGAAGTTGGTGTTCTGTGGCTAAAATTATGTGATATCACTCCAGAGAAAATTATTTAAGTGACCTCCAGGGTGCATGCCGCTCAAGAGCTGAAGTACTTGCATATCCAAAATGTTTTTTTTTAATTAAAGATAATTTTCTGATATAATTTAAAGCTATTAAAATATCAAGTCAATAAGAGAACAACAATATTTGTTTCTTAAAAAATCAGAATGCATCTGACTTTTGCCTGGGAGATCCTTTAACAATAAATGAGTAATGATTCAAAAATGTGTAATGCGAGATACTGAAAGTTATAGAAGAGAAAGTGAGGGAAAGCCTTGAAGATATGGGCAGAGGGGAAACATTCCTAAATAGAACAGCAATGGCTTATGCTGTAAGATGGAGAATCGACAAATGGGACCTCATAAAATTGCAAAGCTATTTGCAAAAGGCAAAAGAAACGGTCAATAATTCAAAAAGGCCACCAACAGATTGTTTACCAATCCTAAATCTGATAGGGGACTAATATCCAATATATACAAAGAGCTCAAGAATCTGAACTCCAGAAATTCAAATAACCCTATTTAAAAAATGGGGTATAGAGATAAACAAAGAATTCTCAACTGAGAAATGCCAAATAGCTAAGAAGCACCTGAAAAAAAATGTTCAACATCCTTAATCATCAGGGAAATGCAAATCAAAACAACCCTTGGCCATTCTACCTCACACCAGTCAGAATGGCTAAGATCAAAAATTCAGGTGACAGCAGATGATGGCGAGTATGTGGAGAAAGAGGAACACTCCTCCATTGTTAGTGAGATTGCAAGCTGGTACAACCACTCTGGAAATCAGTTTGGTGATTCCTCCAGATCCTGCAATACCTCTACTGGGCATATATCCAGAAGATATTCCATCTGGTAATAAGGACACATGTTCCACTATGTTCATAGCAGCCTTATTCATAATAGCCAGAAACTGGAAAGAACCCAGATGTCCCTCAACAGAGGAATGGATACAAAAAATTTGGTATATTTACACAATGGAGTACTACTCAGCTATTAAAAACAATAAATATATGAAATTCCTAGGCAAATGGATGGATCTGGAGGCC
>LR750421.1:0-52865 GCA_902729485.2 Mus minutoides
GCTGTATCTTCATCCACCCTACTGTTTGCCAGTGCTGTGCTGTATCTTCATCCACCCTATTGTTTGCCAGTGCTGTGCTGTATCTTCATCCACCTACTGTTTGCCAGTGCTGTGCTGTATCTTCATCCACCTACTGTTTGCCAGTGCTGTGCTGTATCTTCATCCACCCTACTGTTTGCCAGTGCTGTGCTGTATCTTCATCCACCTACTGTTTGTGTGTCTATTTGACTTAGTCTTTGGCTGCCTCCGTTGGAATGAAAGTTGCATCAGTGCAACAATTCTTGCCCATTCTCTTTTCATCCCCATAGTTTCAACCACTTTTGGGGGATACCTGGCAACCAGTAGGGGCACTGAATGTTTGCTATGGAAAGGGAAATGACAGAGAAGCATTCTCATCTTTTGCAGTTGGGAAGTCAGATGCTCATCTTACGTTTGAAGCACAAATGCTTTGTCTCTTTTGCTTTAACTGCCCTTTGGGCTAGCCCTGGAGAGAGGACGATAGATACACCAGGTGAGAAAAGTAAAGTTTATTCTTAAACTAAGAATGACAAGCTTCCTGATGGACCAGGCTCTCTACCAAGGAGAGAACCAAGCTTTTAGAGCTGGGCATGTTTTGAGTTTAATAACTAAGCTGGCAGTCAACATCAGGAGTGTACTAGTGATAGAATGTGGTTGGTTAAAACATGACACAGAAGAAAAGGATCTTATAATGCGAACTCTTGTCTCTACATTCTCATGTCCCTACTGATCTATTTGTCTCTTCATCAATCCATGCATATGTCCATCTTATTTGATCATTTGTTCTATCCTACTAATATATTTATCCAATTCCATGTACCATATCCATCCATCCATCCATCCATCCAATACTTGACTAAATAATGAACTGTGTGTTCCAAGATCAGGGAACTTGACTGAGTATTAGAACTTTCTAGAGTGTGCATTATAAATAGGTTAAACATAGGGGTGTGTGGAGTTTCCAAGACAATAACACTTTTCTTTCTTTCTTTCTTTCTTTCTTTCTTTCTTTCTTTCTTTCTTTCTTTCTTTCTTTCTTTCTTTCTTTCTTTGGTTTTTTGAGACACGGTTTCTCTGTATAGTCTTGGCTGTCCTGGAACTCACTCTGTAGACCAGGCTGGCCTCGAACTCAGAAATCCGCCTGCCTCTGATAATAACACTTTTCATGGAGTCAGGTTTCTTTGAACCATCTTTCATCTGTCCTAAAGAAAGCCAAGTGAGAATTCATCAAAATAAAAGACTGGACTGTATTTCAGAGGTGAGACTGCAGGTGCTCAAATCTAGTTCCTAAAGCTCCTCTTTCAGCATCAACCTGAGAAATGAGTGTTGTGACAAGCTGTTTAGTGACAGAAGTTAGGAAGTGGAGCTTTGCCCTTTCACTTGGACTCTGCAGCAGATGAGCCATGTGACTTAGAGAAGTGTATGAGATCTATGTTATCCACAAGATCACAAGTACCTTTTGGGATTAAAGCATTAACATGAAGAGCCTAAGCAGGGCACAGTGGGAAGCCCACAATAAGCACTCAGTGTGACAAGTAAAGAAAAACGCACATTTGGATGTTGCATATTCAAGAGTTTGGTGGATCTTTGTTTTTCCTTTATGACATTATGGGGTAAAAAGGACCAAGTCACAAACCAGTATGAATCAGAGTTCTGTCAGTGGCGATGCCCTACACAGAAAGTCGTCATGATGGTGTCAGGAAAGACATTTTGTGGCAATGTCATATTCTGTACTCCTCTCTCATGTTCTAGGAGACTGCAACTTTTGCTGAACATCACGTAACATACATGGAGGTCACTTTAGACTTCTAAAAATACGGTGAATTCAAACTCTTTGTTTAACCTGCCTTTAAGAGAACAAGACAACAACCAGTCTTGGATTTCCCACATAACCAACGTTTACAACCTAAACTAATCCATAGATGCAATTTTTAAGTTACATGCTTTTACATGCTCATCACCCAGCATAATACATGTACATCATTTGCTGAAAGTAGCAAATACAGAAGTCGAAAGCAACTTCCTATCATCCACCATCACAGTTGAAAGCATATGCGTATGGATACCGCTTGAGCGACAATGATGTTTCTTATGTCAGTCCAGTTGGGATCAGTTGGAGCCAGTGACTTAAACCCTTGTAAAACTCTGTTAAACATTTCTATAAAGTATCCCACTCCTTCTCTATGTGCCATTCAATAAATACAGAACAAAGCCCTTTGTTAGGGACAGACACCATTGACACACAGAGACACATACAACATAGCACGTACATACCTGACACACCACTCCCACATACACTCACACAGGCACAACAGATGCTCATGAAGACACTTAATCACATAGGAAGAAACAGACACATACAGACCAAAGGCACAGACACAGATTCACAAGATGGCCTTCAGGCAGGTGGGGATTCAGACACATGCAAAAACAAACAAACAAACAAAAACAAAAAAAAAAAAAACAACAAAAAACAAACCAAAAGACAGACAGAGGGAGGAAGATATGGGAGAATGGAATAGAAAATTCAAATCTGGGTTCCCTCTCAGTTAAATGACTCCAGGAGAGAGTACTTGCACTTCTTTCTTTAATACAACACCAATGCACTGTTAGTAACCCAGAGTTTATCACTGGTAGATGTAATCTGTGGAGCATAGGAATCTGCAGTGTCTCCTGTATTTAGATTTTAATAGACTACCTACATTTCACCAGCTATGAATCTTGGATGGCACTCTTTAGACATGCTTCCTAACATCCCCGGGAGAGAACCATANTGCACTTCTTTCTTTAATACAACACCAATGCACTGTTAGTAACCCAGAGTTTATCACTGGTAGATGTAATCTGTGGAGCATAGGAATCTGCAGTGTCTCCTGTATTTAGATTTTAATAGACTACCTACATTTCACCAGCTATGAATCTTGGATGGCACTCTTTAGACATGCTTCCTAACATCCCCGGGAGAGAACCATAACAGAAAAGTTACAGCTTCTCTGCAGTATTGTTAAAATTAGGCAGAGAGGCTTTGAAGACCGTTCTCTCTTTTTCAGCTCCTTTCCCCATGTTGCTTAGAAAAGACAGCAGCGAATGGAAACTGAACAGCAAGCTGTGTTCTCACCATCTGTCTTGAAAGAAGTATGATATAGGAGTGACTGTCACTCAGGCAGCTTGGAAAGGAAAGCCATTTATAAGTGTCTCCAGTCCTGATTGAACACTCCACACAGAGTTGAACCAAACTATTCAAAAATACCTTCAGAGGTTAGTTCCAGGGCTGCCAGTTCAATGAAAAGGCTTCAGGCATCAAGTGTAGGCCATCTGCTGATAATTCCAATGTCTCTTTATTACACTGGATTAATTAAAATATGGAGATAAGAAACCATCTTCCATCTTCTCCACCCTTTAGATTTCCCTGCAAGAATCATCAAAATTTGGAAAGCCTGTTGGGGGCCAACTCAATCATCATTAGTAGTAACTGCTCTCACTGCTTCAAACCTTTTCAAAGCTATACCCATAGCAAGCAATCAGGTTTGAAGCTGTGAGAAGAGTTGCATGTGTTTAAAAACTGAGCCTTGACAAACAGAAAGTGTCAATTTTTAGAGCAGCGATGACATTATGCTTGAGAGCCTGAGGTAGAGAATGAGTGAAAAAATACAGACCTTCAATCCTCTTCTGCTACAGTCTCTAGCGTACTGTCAAGATACCGGCTTGCTGCCCTACTTCTGACACATGAGACTCTTTTCTTACAGGTAAAGCATTTGATAATCATTTCTCCATCCTAGTAACACAAGAGGTGGCCTTTTTAGGTCATATATATAGGTCTACATTGTGGGAAAACACACAGCTAGCTCTTATGACTGACTGGGGCTTCGCCCTTGCTTACCCTAGAGCAGAGATGGTCAGGGAAGCAATTTACTATGCTCAGTGATCACTGCTCAACATCCTGCTCCTTACAGAGCTGCAACTTGTCTGCGGCCTTGGACAAAACTGCATCTATCCACGGATTTCTTGAACAGTGGATTTTTCAATTTAAAGCCATACAGGAAAAAAATACTCAGCTTTGTTGCCAGTAATAGAGGGACTATTTTACAAGGAAGTGTAATTTCGCTTAGACTTTTTCTACCTTCTTGTAGCAGTGTGCTGTATTTTAATAGACTTCCCATGTATTATGCAAACGGAATGCTCTACAGACTTGTCACAGATGGCCCTTGGAAGTGACTATTGGCTGATCACTGCTTACCACTTTCTTTTTAAAAATGACAAGCTTTATCTGCCTACCCATAATCCCCAAGTTGAGAAGCATAAACTACAGAATTAAAAAAAAAAAAAAAACATTTGAAAAGCATTTCACCGTGGAGGACTGACTACATGGCTGGGGTTTGGGCATATCTTCTCAGTCCTTGTATTAGGAGCTTGATCCCCGTGGAGGGCTTTGGGAAGTGGGGCCTGGTAAGTAGGACTTCTGCCAGGAGCAGGGAAGGAACCCTAGTGAATGGGCAGCTGCTGCTATCTCAGGGGTGGGCTCCTTAGTCACAAAAGCAAGGTGTTTGCTACAAGCTTTAACTTGGTGCCCTTGCCTGTTCTTCTACAAATGCCCACTTTCCCTTTCTACCATGTCCTGATGTGGCCTGAGGGCTCTTACCAGATGTCACCACTGTGCCCTTAGCCTCCTCTGCTTCGATAATAGTAAATTTCTCTTCTTTATAAATTTTCCAGCCTGCAGTCTTCTCTTATAGCAACTGAAAATAGACTAGAGCGTGCTCTTCAAAGAATGTCTAGGAGCAAATATTTTCTCATGTGGCAGCTGAAAGAGAATTTCAAACCACTTCAACTTAAATTAGATTATCAGGGGTACAATGCTAGGAGGTCAGTAGGACAAGTGGGGTAGGAGCATTTGAAAGGTCTGGGACTGTTTGTGACCTACAAAGTTATGTGTTGATTATTACCAAAATGTAAATCTAATGCTCACCTCCCAGTCTCTCTATAGTGCTTCCAGGTCAGCTTTGGTCACCTTCTGATCTCAGCCCCAAGTTCCCTTTCTGTTGATATCATTTGCATGTACAGCAGTAGCAGCAGCTTGCATCCATTTGACCTGTCTCCCGAAAGCAGACATTTATTTATCTATTTATTTATTTATTTATTTATTTATTTATTCACTCATTCATTATTCTGTTTAATTTATCTGGCTGCCCTGAACATCTTCCTGCAAGTCTAACTCACTTGTTGAAAGATCCCTCTCTTTTCAATGAAAAGAATTTGGCTGAAAGGACTCTGGTTTTAGAAGTCTAGGTAGAAACAGGATTGTGGCTAGGACAGGGAGAAGTTCCTTGGAAATCCCGAGTGGGAAGTACCGTGCTGCCAAGACCTCAATGGGGATGGAACTAGAAAGTGTGGAAACCGCCAAGAAAGTGTCAGTAGCTACTGAGTCCACAGACTCCACCCCAGTGATCCCTGGTGATGCTGAGGCAGACTTCAGGTGCCTTTCATTTTCAGTCCTGCTACTGACCTAACCAGTGACTTCTAAGCTCACATCTTGGAAGCAAATCTGTTAACCCACATGTCAATGTCCAGCAGTGGAAAGATGACAGTTGGCTTCCACTGAGTCATTGTTCATTTCTACCCTGATCAGCTGTGTTAGGGTTGATGAACGCTGAGGCAAGAAGATGCACAGAAGGGATCATAATGGAGTAACAGCAACAGAAGCTTGAGAAGGAGATGTGGGCATATCCCATATGGCAATAAAGTCACGGGCCTGTCCCCAGGGATCTTTCCAGTTTAGCCAATGGGGCATTTCAGAAAAGATGACTTTTGGAAGGGGTTAAGGATGAACATGTTATATTTCACTTATACTCAGATTTTATTGAATGAACATTTTTTTGGTCCAGAGTGTATTCTTGATAATAGTTGGAATATAGAAGACACATATGGTCTATATGTATGTCATTGTGTGTGCACTCTAGAGAAGAAGAGGGTAGCATGTGTAACCATACCATGGGAGCAGAAATGCAAGCACTATGACTTCAGAGTAGTGTTTTTCTGTCCCCACCGTACACCTTGCAGATTAAAAGATACAGGCTTATAAAATGAACATACAGCTACCTTAAAGGCATGCAGTTAAGTGACAAAATGGCCTCTGACCCCTCAGGTCCCAAGCCAAGGCACTTTATAACCCTCAAACATGGTAATTTTGTCTCTGGATGCTGCTTTATACAGGACAGAGTATCTATTGTACTTTCTTGTTTCATAAACAACACTTATATCTCAGGCTTCGGCTCAAAGGTTGTCACCCCAGAGAGCCCATGGGCCACTCCCCTCAGTCCATCCCACTTGGCCCCAATCATCTATTATATCATGATTTTGATTGCTCTTTATTACTCGTATCTGTAACCACTTTCTGTATCTGTTTTTGTACACACATTTCTCTCCAATAAAATGTGAAGTTCCATGAAGGAAGAAATTGCCTTTCTTTCTCATGTCTGCCTCCCTGGTTCCTACAATCCTGTCCAGTACACAATAGGCACATGTAAATAACTAGTCATGCCCCTGTGTGTTCCTTAAATGAGAATATTAAAAGATAGTAAGTGTTGGGGTGGGGGGTGGGCACACAAGGGCTGTTTTTGGCCACATGATTATTGAGGTGTTGCAAAGTTGAATCTCCCTCTGGCTTTCCATTTTTCTAAAGGGCATCATCATTTCTACCCAGAACAAAAATGGGGACTCGGAGCAAAGGAAGCCAGAGAAACATCTGATTCAGATGTGACTCTACCTCTGTGGGTGTGTTCCACGCAAACTGTGATGTGACAGAGAGCCACTTGGCTTACAGATGCCATATCCCAAATATCCTCTTTGTTTGGGGATATTCCTGGAACTTTCTGCTGAGAAGTGTTCATTCTTATTTCTGGCTCCTGGCAGCCTACAGAGGCTCCCTGTTACTGCTGCAGGCAGGTTACTGATGGAGCCTGTGCTTTATTATCCTATCTATCAAGTCCTATTTATTTTTAAAATAAACTTTAAGTGTACTGTAAACTCCCTTCACAAACAGATTTTTTCTCCTCTTTTACACTTGACAAGCCCCTAAAAGGAATAGTAACTCTGTCTCATAAATATTTGAACCTGAACCTTTTAAGAAAGAATTATACTTAAGGTATCCAAGAAGAGGGAAGGTCTCTGTATAAACTCTGAATCCAACTCCTCATTTCCCCATCTCTTTCCATCTCATTTCCTTCCTCCCTCCTCCCTCCTCCCTCCTCCCTCCCTCTCGCATCTCTCTGTCTCTTCCTTCCTTTTTTCCTTCCTTCCCTTCTCCCTTTCTTGCTTCCTTTCTTTTATTCTTCCTTTCTCCCTATTCCCTCTCTCTCTCCCTCCCTATCTCTTCTTCTCTCCCTTCCTTCCTTCCTTCCTTCCTTCCTTCCTTCCTTCCTTCCTCCCTCCCTCCCTCCCTCCCTCCCTCCCTCCCTTCCTTCCTTCCTTCCTTCCTTCCTTCCTTTCTTCCCTTATTGCTTTTATTTGTCTTATATTATCTATCCTAAACTCAAATCTATCTAAAGACTATCACCCATACCACCCTTAGGCACTGTGATGTTATGCAAATGTATTTTATTAAAAAGGCAAAGGGGGATTCTCACTTCCCAGCTCATCAAACCTAAAGGTATTCAGTCTCTTACTTTGTCCTCTCTCATGGAATCTAGAATTCCATTCAACCATGGAATGCAACTACCATGGAATGCAACTTGATCCAATGCAAAGCGGATTAGGAAGGACATCGTGATGGTAGGACATAAAAGAACTTGGTATTTAGAGTCATTCTCACTTTGATTCAACTTAGACTTCACAGTGTCAGGCCTTCAGAATGCCCGCTATCCTTTCACGCTGTACGTCCTCCTGTGAGTTGTGAACCCCAATAATAATCCTTTGGGTGAATATTCAGGATATTGTCTAATTACTTCCAACTTTTTTCCTTCTAAGCATATTCCTCCAGTCCTTTGGTAGGCAGGCTATAGGATTGGTTATAGCTAACAGGAAGTGTGTAAACTCCTTTCTTAACCCAAATCTTGGGGATGGAGAGGTGGGTCAGTGGTTAAGGGCACTTGCAGCTATTCCATGGAACTAAGTTTTGATTCCCAGTACCTATACTAGGCAGTTCACAACCACCAATAACTCTTATTCCAGGGATCCAATGCCTTCTTCTGGCTATTGTGGGCATTACACACACATGATGCACACACCACATATGTACACATAAAAACCTCCTATCTCCTCCACCTCTCTCTCTCTCTCTCTCTCTCTCTCTCTCTCTCTCTCTCTCTCCCTGCCCCTGCCCCTGTGTGTGTGTGTGTGTGTGTGTGTGTGTGTGTGTGTGTGTAAAAGAAAACAGGTTTCCTAAGAGCACTGCAGGGGGCAGTAGGTTGTGTGGTAACCATTGTGGTGCCTATTCTAGTTTTTTTCCTTTACCTGTGGGTCTAATAATATTTTTAGCAACCATAGATAGATATTTATATAAAAAACAAACAAACAAACAAAAAAAACCTACTAGTAGCCCCATACATTCAATTGGATTCTCCTTAAGGGCCTTCTTTGTTCTTGTTTCCACATTTGGACCATTATCTGGTGACAGTACATGGAAATTCCTGATTGGACAAGCATGAGTCATGTGACTGTCCCTTCAATCATGACTATTTTAAAGCACTGTGGTCAATGGGCTTTGAGCACTAGCCCAGAGACAGAGGGGAGACAGGAGGAGACAGGAGGATGGTTAGTAGTCATGCTAGAATACTCATTACAAAACTCTTCAAAAAGCTTACAGAGAGATAGGAGAGAACTTTGTAAGAGAAACATTCATCTTAAGTTTTATACTTAAGAGCTAACCTCCATCAATACTTCTCATTGGTTTCCTGGGGCTCAGGAACAGAAGTATTGGCTGGAACGTCTCATGGTTGCCTGTGAGAAATAGAAATGAAGCTTCCAAGATATACTCTTAGGTCTCCAGTAGAAGCATATAGGCTTAGAGGCAGCATATCTGGGTAAAGCTCATATTTCCAACCATGAAAGGGCACACAAAGTGACCAATCTCTAGTTGACTTGTGAACATTTTCCCAATGATCTAGAAAAAGTCACTAAACATCTCCAAGGGTAATAAAGCATTATAATGCTATATGAGTCAGAAACCTCTGAAAATTATCTGAATTCTACTTTGTAATGTGGGAAATACTCGCAAATTAATAGGAAATGTTACACTGGAGGGACACTGACTTGCTATTCTTGGCCATGCAAGTTCTTCTAGAGGGTATCATGACTGGTGTTGATACACATTGGGTAATTTCATATACCAGCCCTTCCTCCATTGTCACTTGGCTCAGAAAATTTCATGAAATTATACAAATCCCTGAAATCTAATATTTTTATGTGATAAAATTGTGTAAGAGGAGGGGGTGGAAGAGAAGTTTGGAAAATATGATGGCAGATGGCAAGTGGGCTCAGGCACATAGCGTTCCTATATATAGGGGAGGGGACAATCTGGTTAATCAAGGGGAGGGGGAGCAGTTTTAAATTTAGTTCCAAGTATTTTATATATTCAGCAACATTATGTGTAGTGTAAAAGTGTACTGAAGCGGCTGAGCTGGGTAGAATTTTTGATGTTTTACTTGGTTGGGGGTGAGCTGTGTGATCTGTATTTTCAACAGCTTTACATATTATTTCATGCTGCCTACATCTGAAAATCAAATTGTATCCATAGGTTTGGGGTATGTCTTTTGAGAGAGGACTGAGAATATATTTCTAGAGAGTTTCTTCCAAGGAAATCTAAAGGCATTTCAAAGACTATGGTCATTACAACTTATTTAGTACACGGGAAAAGTAAGGCAAATATTCTCAATGAAGATGATTCTGGAGTTTGGTGGGAGGAGCAATGGGGAGGCAGGAGAAAGTCCTGAGAGCAAAGCCCAGCTTTATGTAATGCAGGAAAGGTTAACTGTGTTGCCTGGCATAAATCACTTCAGATGTTTGGATCCTAATTTATTATTAAAATGAGTGTTCAGGGGCTGAAAAGATACTTCAGTGGGTTAAGACATTGTTGTACAGATGCAAGCACCTGAGTTTAAATGTTTGGAATCCACATAAAGCCTGATGTGATGTCACGTGTCTGTCATTTTAGCACTCCTGCAGTAAGATGGAAGGCAGAGACCTGAGAATCCCTGGAAGCTCGTGGCCCAGCCAGAATAGGCAGTTTGGCATCCAACCACAAGAGAAGGTGAGGATCAGTATCCCAAGTCTAACCCCCTTAATCTCTAGTAGAGTAAATCTGGGGCTGAGTGTGTACTCGGCTTGGTTTTCCTAAACAAAGGTCTTTCCCACCTCATGAGTTCATTGTCATTTCCTAGTACTGTTCTCACCTGAAGCCCTCCTTCAGAAGGACTGTTGGTGACATGGTTAGTGACATGCCTCTCATGGCTGAATACAAAGGGAAAATTACGTCTTAGGTGAGAGAAAGGCATCTTTCCAAGAGATGTTCACAAACCTTGGCTGGCCCAAAATGACTTTGCCTCCCACCTCTAAGGATGACCAGGAAATGGACCTTCTGTGTATCATCGGAAAGACTACTAAAAGTACAGCCAGCTCAACAGAGAAGTTGGGTTAAGATGAGGGAAAACCAAGACAAGAGATATATTTAGAGCAAGCAACATTGAAATCTGATAGACACTCCTTGGAACATTTACTCTTCATCTACTCTGTGAATTTAAATAAGAGTTGGGGTGTGTGTGTGAAACCATGATAATGAAGTAGACGTTTCATATGATCGCTTTATTACCATATAAAGCACATGGTAAGCACTCAATAAATATACCTACATGGGACTAACCTTACATCTGTTAAACATAGCAAATGTATTTTTTTAGTTGGCACCTAATTAAGAAATTGCAGGTATTTCTGGTGTTGCCATAGTGACACAAAAATCTACCAAAATAAGTTTTTGTTTTAGCACAGTGGTTTTCAAACTTGGCTGCATATTGGAACTAACTAGGGAACTGTGAAAAATACCATTGCCAGAGTCTATCATCCAGAGATGCTAATTCGATGGATCTCGGGGTGGGGTCTTGGGGCATAGGGACATAAATACATCATCCCTTACTGGGATTCACTGTCAAGCCAGGGACCTCCGGCTTAAGGAGTATAAGAAGGGGCATTTCTTCCTCTTGAATAGAGCCCAAGGTTTCCTCGACTTTCTTTTACAATACTCTTTCCCTTTGCTCTAAACTAGTAACGGCTAGATCCTCTTGTCTGAGCTGGCACCATTACAAGTACCACACATTCTCCATTACAGTATAAAAAACGCTGTATGTGAGGGTGGAGACCAAGAGTGGGGAAGGCCCACTGTCAATATGGTGTGTGAGAAGAAAAAGATGAAAGGATAGGAAAGAGAAAGGAGAAGGGAGGCGAAGAGCTCTTCCTTCTGGTGCTGGGATGTGGTGAGAGAGGCCCTTTTAGGCACGCTGAGTCTCAGAATCCCACTCAGACACCCATGCTCACACAGACACATCATCTGAAACTCTTCCCAGCCTCCTCCCGCTCAGCCCACTGCCAACCACTCACTTAGCATCTTGCTAAGAATTTATACAACATCTCAAACATGAATAAGTGAGAAGTGACAGAGTTTGTTCATTCATTCACACACACATTCATTTATTCATATTTTCTATAAATATTGATTGAGCACCCACTATGGACCAGGTATCTTGCCAGACAGCAGACAAGCAGTAATGATCAGAACGGGGGGCTTTCAGATTTTACCAAAGCCCTGAATTTGGAAAGCATTTGAGGTAATGAACCTGGGTGGGATGATCTACCATCTTTTCATGAGTTCTTGAGTTCATGTCTGTGTAGATTGCTGAATGAATGGGTACATAAATAAATTAATGGCAGAAGGCAAGGGTGAATGGACGATGATCAGTGGCAGATGGGTAGGGAGGAAGAAAATGATATTAGGTTTGTAAATATGAGTGAATGTCATTTCATTCTAGATCTCATGGTTTGTGGGTATTTTGTTTTTAAATATTTATTTATTTTGTGTATGTGAGTACACTGTAGCTCTCTTCAGGTATACCAGAAGAGGGCAGGGGATCCCATTCTAGATGGTTGTGAGCCATCATGTGGGTGCTGGGAGTTGAACTCAGGACCTCTGGAAGTGCAGTCAATGCTCTTAACCACTCAACTATCTCTCCAGCCCAAGATCTTTGATTTTTAAAATAATCAAGTATAACTGTGTTTGGTGGCACTTCCTACACTCTCAGCATCTAAGAGGCAGGGACAGGGAGATTTAGACCAGTCAGTGCTACCCAGTAGGGTAATTGTCTCAAAACAAATAGAATCCTACCTCAGACATCATTATACACTGTGCATTTTGGGAAGGTAATGCATGTTTGCAAGCAAGGAGTGATGGCATCAGAGAAAGTCTGTACCCAGGGTGCTCAAAAACCAATGTGGGTAAAGAACAGGATGATATGAAGGCAAGAGAATGGATAAAAGCTTTGAATCAGAAGAATGTGATACATTTGAGGGGCTGAAAGACACTGTGCTTTCCTGGATGGTATGAATTTGAGCATCAGACTCAGGACACAGAGCAGTAGACACTACTGCAAATGGAAGCAAGACTGACTCTCAGGGATAGAAAGGATCAGGGTCTAGGTAGAATGGAGAGCCAGGTGAGACTCCATGGGAAATGATCTACTAGTACCAAGTCTAGAGAATTTGAGTTAAAATCTGTAAAGTGGATGGGGCAATGGATGAAAATAGAGGAGGGGGCTTGTGTGGATGTTTCAAATACAGTTGAATTTGCAAAGGAACTACAACAACATCTTAAAAGTCTGAGGAAAAAGTCTTACAGTATAAAAAAGTAAAACAAAACAAAACAAAGAAACAAAAAGAATTGATCAAAACTAACAGTACACGAGTCCTGCTGATAAGCATCTTCCAGTGATCCTGTGCATAGTCTCAGAGGGTACACCCACCCAAGTGGAGATGAGAACGGTATAGTTGGGTTCCAGGACAATTTGGTCATTTCTGTTATACTGTCTTCCTGACCAGGTCAACAACAGAGAAGCAAAAGGAGGAAGACTTAGGGAAGGGGCTGGTAGTGAGGGTCAACAGAGGTGTGTTTCTCTAGCAGGTATAAGACCTTGGCTAAAATACACATTTAAAAAAAATTGTCTTATTCCTGGAAATTCCCTAGTTCATAGAATTAAAATAAAAACCAGACCAAAGAGAATAGTTAATCTGACATATTAATATCAAAAGAAAAGTTAGAAAAAAACTTATTTTAAAATAAAACTTACATGAGCATAGGGAGTTAAGAGAAGTTAAGAGGGCCGGGTGTGGTGGTGAATGCCTTTAATCCCAGTACTTGGGAGGCAGAGGCAGGCGGATTTCTGAGTTCAAGGCCAGCCTGGTCTACAAAGTGAGTTCCAGGACAGCCAGGGCTATTCAGAGAAACCCTGTCTCGAAAAACCAAAAAAAAAAAAAAAAAAAAAAAAAAAAAAAAAAAAAAAAGTTAAGAGTCCCTAGAAGGGAAAGGAGAAGGAATCTTTCGTGCCATGTAGGATCCCATAGATATACATTGTCCTTTTTGGGCTCTATCTCATCAAAATAAGAGCAACCGTATTAGAGATGGCCAACATATATGAACTATTCAGAAAGAGAAAAGTATTTTATGTTGATAAAGATACCATTGAAGGGAGAATTACTGATTTGGAAAATGTGATATCCTGAGGGGTTGAAAATTGCAAAACATACTTGAAGTGTTTCTTACTTTTGTCAAGAAAGGGTCTCACTATGGACCCCTGGCACACTTGGCACTTACTACATGTTTCAGGCTGACCCTAGGATTGATAGTATCCTCTTGCCTTTGCACCTAGGTCCTAGTATTATAGGAAGGAGTCACTATACTTGGCTCAGTACAGGAAATGGTGACAGTTCAGTATTTAGAAATGTAAGAAATCCAATGGGTATGTATGCTCAGAAAAGTGCTAGGCACACACACACACTTGCATGTGAGTGCTGCAAACCTTGTGGTGGTGCATCAGAGATGACTTCAAATTCTCTATTTAGATCTTGAGTTTTCTACCTTTCTAAATTGATATGCATGTGCGACATGAACGCAGGAACAGCACCAGCTAGTAGGGGGGAAGGCTGTATGGGGGAGAGCAGTTGGGGGAGATTCATCATATATACGTACACAAATATCACAGTAAAAGTAAAAAAAATAAATCTAACTAAAGAGCGAGCAAAGCGAGGAAAACATGACTATGTAATTTTGTAAGTAGGAAAATTATAAATATATAAAACTGTAAAAAAGTATATTTTTGATCATAAATAAATCATCTCTCCAATATCTGTTCCCGTTTCTCATTGTTATTCTAATGTCTCCCATGTGCTACCTCCTTATTCACTATCTCTCTTACCTTAGGGTGGGGAGATGTTATTCAGCTCTAAGCCTAGCCCTGTGATCTTCCCTGCTGGTCCAGAGAGCAGCTCAAGGAGGCATACTGACTCAAACTAGGCTCAAGAGACATGAAGTGATTATATATATATATATATAAGCTAAAAGGGAGATGTCCTTGCTCATGTGGCAGAGCTCACAGGTGCTATCACCTGTATAGACTTAAGTGCCATGGCCAACTAATGGTGGCTTTGTTGAAAAGTACAGCTCTACTCTCCACCAGCAAGGTTGAGAAAAGCACAAGCTGGGCCTACAGTAACAGGCAGCAAACTGGGAGCTGGTGAATTACCTGAGATTATCTGCCATCATTGGTCTCACTCAAAACTCACATCATAGATGGGAAGGCACAGAGCGCAGACACGTGTTAGCAGTTCTGACACATCTATGATGAGAAGACTGCCTTGGAACAGATATTCTGAAAGGCAAAGAGACAGTTAGAAAGGCGACAGCTAGGCCTTCAATGGCACAATGGAATTGCAGAAGCAAACTTACCTGGACACGAACTCACTTGTAGGCTGTCAAACACTAAGAAACCATACATCTTTATTCTTTTCTTGTTTGGATTGTTTCAGTGTTTACTTCTCTCTCTCTCTCTCTCTCTCTCTCTCTCTCTTTCTCTCTCTCTCTCTCTCTTTCTGCAAATGGCAACCATCGTGAGCAACCTACATCCTTCTTTTGTGTCATTGGCATCTCAGAAGACTGATGTCTTTGTCTACTTGCTGCCCCTATAACTGAACACAGTAGACTGGGGTAATTTATAAAGAATAAAGGTTTAATCAGCATGTCATTCTGGAGGCTGCTTGATTCAAGGTCAAGGTCCTATATCTGTGAAGCTCTTATTGCTAGTGGGGAATCTGCAAATCTGTCAGAGAGTCAGAGGCTATTACATCGGGAAAGGGGTACATACAAGAGACAGACTGGGTTTGTAACAACCTACTGTCAAGATAATGCACTAACTCATGGGATGGATTAACCCATTCGTGGAGGCAGAAGCTCTTAAAGTTCCTACCTGATTCCAACTCTCAATACATCCAAATGGGGACTTTATTTCAGCATGAGCTTTGATGAGGACGTTTGAGCCATAGCAATTAATATTTTCCTTCTAACTTCCTGCCAGTTACTTGGTGGCACAAGTCTTTTTTTCTTTGACCTTGATGGTGATTGACAGAGCTAGGCTTTCTAATACAGTAGCCACTAGCTGAACATGGCTAAGTTTAAATAAATTTAAAATAAAATTAAATATAAATTTAAAATAAAATTAAAAAGAATTTAAAATAAAATTAAAAAGAATTTAAAATTGACTTCCATAGTTGTACTAGCCACATTTCAAGAGCTTAACAACTAGTGCTGTAAGTGGGTCCCATATTGGCCAGTATAGAAAGAGAACATTTTCTAGCAACGGTAGTGTGTGTCTCTGTGTGTGTGTGTGCCACAGGACAACCTCAGATGTCATTTTTGAAGTACTATCAATACCTTCCTCTCCCTCTTTCTTTCTTGAAACAATATCTCTCATTAACATGGAACTTACCAAGTAGGCTATACTGGTTGGTCCATGGTCCATCTTTCTTCTCCTCTGTGGCACTGGGTGTATAAGTGCATGCACCCATGTCCAGCTTACATAGATTCTGAGGGATTGAATTCAGGTAGTCATGGTTCTATGGTAAACACTGTCTGTGCTATTTCCCCAGCCTGGGTAACCTCTGTCCTCATACTATCTAGTCTGTGCCAATTAATCCTCTGTGTTCCCCTAAGTATTCCCTTTTCTTATGCCTTCTCAGTTCTGCCAGAAGAGAGACACTAAATTAGGAGATTTTGGGAATCCCTTCTAGGTTTAATATAATACAATTTCAAGTTTTTCTTTTGCTTTATGTGTAGATTTTTTGCCCCCATTCTTCAGGGTTTATATGTAATGTGGCATTGGTCCATATTTGGATATTAAATCCTGAGATAAAAGGCTGAAAATAGAGAACAATTTTCTTCCAGCAAAAAAAAAAATCACTTAATTTTAGTTGTAAGGATTTGTATCAGTTACATTTGTATTGCTGTGACAAAGCTCATAACAAAACAACTTATAGAAGAAAGTGCTGAGTTGGGCTTACAGTTTCAGGGCTTTAGAGTCCATGATAGTAGAGCAAAGTCGTGGCTGAAGAAACAGCTTAGAGTTCTCATCTTAATCCACAAGTAACACACACACTCACACTCACACACATACACACACACACACACACACAGAGAGAGAGAGAGAGAGAGAGAGAGAGAGAGAGAGAGAGAGAGAAGAGCGCACATACAAGGGAATGGCAAGAGTTCTTTGAAAGCTCAAAGCCTGTCCCCAATGAAGAGATTCCTCCAACAAGGTCACACCAAATCTTTATCAAACATTCCATTAACCACAGACCAAGTATTCGAAGATACAAGCATATTCTCATTTAAACCACCATGGGTCTAAACAATGTATGGGCCTCTTTCCTTGACTTAGTATCAAGCAGAGAACCAAACACAAGGCAAAGCAGTCACCCTGATTGCGTCACCATGTATAGATGGACACACTGCTCGCCAAAGAGGGTAGTGGAGGTGATAGAGGAAAGAATGAAAAGAATCCACATTGTCCTATTAAAAATAGTTCATTGTGTATGATGTCTAGATGGTGACCAATTGTTTGGTCCTTGATTTGTTCTTTCTTTTCTTTCTTTCTTTCTTTCTTTCTTTCTTTCTTTCTTTCTTTCTTTCTTCATTCATTCAAATATCTAAGAGTGTCCTCCATCCCAGGCAGCATACTCGGTTCTGAGGATGAAGCAGTAAAGAAACAGTTCTTCTGGTCACCTTGGTAAGGAAGTAAGTCAGATATGAGACAAATCATTTCAGAAATTTCTCCATCTCATTCAACTGCCCAAGACAAGGAATCGGCAGACATGTGTGTTAGTCAATTTTCATCTTTTGGACAATTTTGGAGAAAATAACCAACAGGAACATATTAACAAATAGTTTGTTTTAGCTCACAATTCAAGGGTAAAGTCTATCCCATCAGCAAGAGCTGGAGACAGCAAATCACATTGCATCTCTAGGAAGCAGAAAACATTGAACGATGACACTCTACTTGAGTTCTCTTTTTATGAAGTTCAGAACCCGAGTCTATAACTGTGCTGCCCATGTGTAGAGTGGGCTTCCTACCTCAACTCACCTAAACTGGTTAGTCCCTCAAAGATGTTCTGGTGTGCATGTCTCCTTGATGTCTCCAGATTCTGTCAAGCTGGCAGCATGAACTGTCACAACATGTTTAGAAGTGGTGAGTGGTACAGCCTAACCAGGGCCCAGCCTAGGCAGAGCCTTGCCCATTGAAATTTGGACTTTATTTGAATCTCAGTGGGGTCATCTTTGAAAAATTTCAAACTAGCAAGAGTAGCCCGATCACCATAGGCAATGAATATGTTCCAGTTTCATACAATATGAAGATGTTGATAGAAGATGACACACACTCCTAGGAAAGTGGCCTCCATGGGAATGTGCTGCTATGGGTTGGAGAAAGATGATTGGTGAACCTTGGGTGATGGTGTTTGAAGGGAGAAGGAAACAATGGAGGGTCTGTGGCACGGTTGGGAAGCAGAAGTAGTAGAAAGTAGTAGAAAGAAGCAAATGGATGTAGAAATTCATAGAAAGGGATGTAGCTGAGTAACGTCAGGGTCAAGTCAGTGACTGAATGAAAGTAATTTATTTAATGATAGTGGGACTGGGAGAATTTTATTTCAGATCAAGTGGAAATCTGAGGGATTGTTTGTTTGTTTTTTTGAGACAAGGTTTCTCTGTGTAGCCCTGACTATCCTGGAACTCACTCTGTAGACCAGGCTGGCCTTGAACTCAGAAATCCACCTGCCTTTCCCTCTCGAGTGCTGGGACTCAAGGTGTGCACCACCACTACCTGTTTTTTTTTTTTCTTTTCTTTTTCTTTTTTATAATAGCCAGAAGCTGGACTAGATGTCCCTCAACAGAGGAATGGATACAGAAAATGTGGCACATTTACACAGCGGAGTACTACACAGCTATTAAAAACAATGAATTTATGAAGTTCTTAGACAAATGGATGGATCTGGAGGATATCATCCTGAGTGAGGTAACCCAATCACAAAAGAACACACATGGTATGCACTCACTGATAAGTAAATATTGGCTCAGAAGCTCAGAGTAACCAAGATACAATTTGCAAAATACCTGAAACTCAAGAAGGAAGACCAAAGTGTGGATACTTCATTCCTTCTTAGAAGGGGGACCAAAATACCCATGGAAGGAGTTACAGAGACAAAGTTCGGAGCAGAGACTGAAGGAATGACCATCCAGACACTGCCCCACCTGGGGATCCATCCCATAAACAACTACCAATCCCAGACACTATTGTGGATGCCAACAGAGTTTGCTGACAGGAGCTTAATATAGCTGTCTCCTGAGAGGCTCTGCCAGTGCCTGACAAATAAGTGGATACTCATAGCCATTCATTGGACAAAGCACAGGGTCCCCAATGAAGGAGCTAGAGAAAGTATCCAAGGAGCTGAAGGGGTTTGCAGCCTCCTAGGGGGAACAACAATATGAACTAACCAGTACCCCCAGAGCTCCCTGGGACTAAACCACCAATCAAAGAAAACACATGTCTCTAGCTTCATATGTAGCAGAGTATTATGGCCTAGTCAGTCATCAATGGGAGGAGAGGCCCTTGGTCCTGTGAAGCCTCTATGCTCCAGTATAGGGGAATGCCAGGGCCAGAAAGGGGAGTTGGTGGTTTGGGAAGCAAGGGGAGGGGGGAGATAGGGGATTTTCAGAGGAGAAACTAGGAAAGTGGATAATATTTGAAATGCAAATAAAGAAAATATCTAATAAAAAATAAAATTCACCAAGAATTAAAAAAAAGAAAAGAAAAATAGCAATAACATTTTTTTTCTTGTGTCTGCAAATGGTATACATGTGTGTACATATTCAGATGTGTGGGGCTATTGGCACAGGTACTTTTGCACATGGGTGCATGTCCCTATGGAGATCTGAGGCAAACACTGGGTATACTCCTTGAATACTTTCCACCTTGCACACTGAGGCAT
Organism: Mus minutoides; assembly: GCA_902729485.2. Lineage (NCBI taxonomy): Eukaryota > Metazoa > Chordata > Mammalia > Rodentia > Muridae > Mus > Mus minutoides. The sequence goes on from LR750421.1 coordinate 19,582, forward strand.
GCTCTCTCTCTCAAAAAAAATTTGCAGAGTATAACATTACAGATCATGTGGCCAGCTAACTTGTTCTGAGGATCCCCTATCTAAGTTCAGGATTTACAGGAATATGCTGTGTCTACCTGGCATTTGTATGGGTTGTAGGGATCCAAATTCAAATCCTCAGAAGGTAACACTTTATCTGCTGAGCTGTGACACCATCCTGGGATCTGAAAATTTCACAGTGCAAAATATCATGGGATTGATTTTAGTTACCAATGCAATGGTTATCACAACCCTTGTGTGCATATAGCTCATGTTCACACCCTTGTAATGAAGCAACCCCTGGTCTCTGGCTTACCAGTGCACTCCTTAAGTTGCTTAGAGAGAAGGGTGGGCAGCTGTTATGATTAAAGCTTTATCTATGTCCTAAAAAGACAATAAAGAAATCAGGAATTGAAGAGCAAAGGAAATGACCTCATTCTTTCTTTGTCTTCTGCCTACAAGACAGAGACGGTAAGCAGCGAGCAGTGAATTCTACTTGATAAAGTAATTGCCAGGATAGGCTGTTGGAGTTGAAAAATGAGACTCCTATATGAAGGTTACCTTTCCAGCAGGCCTCAGGAAAATCTTGCTTCTGTCTTATTGTTCTTACAATTACAAAATTTTACCTCCTCTCTTAGGATCTAAATAATAAACTCTCACCATTTTTATAGCAAGTAATGTAGCTTCACAGATATAATTTTGTTATTACTGACAGAGTTTTAACTTTAAAAAATTATTTTATTATTTTAGATGTTTGAGTATCTTTGCCTGCTTGTATGTATGTGTACCATAGACATACCTGGTACCTCATGGGGCCAGAAGAGGGAGTTTTGTTCCCTGAAATTGGAGTTACAGGCAGTTCTGAACCAACATGTGGATGCTGAGAACAAAACCTGGGGCTTCTGCAAGAGCAGCCAGTGCTCTTAGTTGCTGAGCTATCTCTCCAGCCCCTATCACTCACATCTTTTATTCTTTCCTAAGCAGTAGTAGGTTCCATCATTATAACCATTTTCATTTATTTAATTTTACTTTTTACTTTTTATTTCTTTTTTTTAATCTCAGTTTGTTCTAGATTTTAAAAGAATTAATTGCTCCCTCCTTCACTGTGGCCACTGTAAAGTTTACTTAGAGTCAAAGTAGTGTTGTCTTTGAGTGGCTTTATGTCTTAAAAGTCATATTTTCCTCTCTGGCTTGTTTCACTTTTATGACTAGGCCTGTGGTACTATAATTATGATTTTAAATCTATTGTTTTCTACAATGTTGTTTGCCTAGAATTTGGTTGCTTAGCTCCTGGGCTCTAAGAATCAGTAATAAATCTGAATCATAATTCTTCAGCCTTGTTATACAGAGATGTGACATTATTTTAATCATCTAGTTTCTCTGAAATTAGGTGTCTCTAATAAAAAGAATTCCATCTATTAGCAATTTTGTATTAAACAAAACTATATGTAAAGGCCCAGACTAGTAGAGGAAGCTTTTCTTCTTTCCCACTAATTGTAGTGACTCAAGACTTGGCATCATCAGATCACATTCTCCACCCTTGTTTCACTTAATTTCTGTTCATAATATTCTTCTTATCCAGTGTCATTTGATATAAGACAATATGCAGCAGAGAAATGACTGTCTTCATTGCTTTTCTTGTAGCTGACCAAAGCTTAAGGAACCAGCTGTGTTGGCACATGACTTTAATCCCAGAACTTGGGAAGCAGAGTGGCATAGGCTGGTTGGTCAATGTGATTTCAGGGCCAGCCTACTCTACATAGTGAGTTTCAGGCTAGCCAGGACTATATAGTGAGACCAACCCCTACCCCCACAAAAAAAGCATGGGTGAGTGGGAGAAAGGGTTTATTCTGGCTGACAAATGCAGAGGGATAGAGTCCATTGGGGCAGGAAACACATAGGGGAATAGGCAGGAGATTAGACGGTCACATTACATTTATATCCAGGAAGCAGAGAGGAAACAGAAAATGGGGCCAGTATGTAAAAATTCAAGGCACCCCCCTACAACACACTTCCTTCAGCCGGGGTACACTTCCTAAAGGTTCTTTTAACTTTTACAAACAATGAAATCCATTGGAGACCAAGTCTTCAAATGTGAGCTCATGTAGGACAGTTCACACATTTAAGCCATAACAATAACTAAGGAAGAATATGTGGCAAATATTATCATATTTAGTTCTTAAAGCTAAGACGGACAAGTACTATGTTCTTGCACACAACACTTAGTAGGCCTCCATCCTAGATGGATAACTGGGACTCTATGAAAAAAATGTTAGAACATAAATGTCTTATGAGATTGGGCTTGAGGAGAGAGGCAGTATAGCATTATGACTTAGCAAGGAAAATGCTTTCACAAGTGAGATCTAAAATTGACATTGTAGACTAACTAGTAGGGAGCCCCCAGAACTGGCTTCATCTCCCAAATGAAGAAAGGAAGAAATGAAGAAAGGAGAAAAAGAAAGAGAAAGGCACAAAATGAGAACATGGGATTTCGAGGTACTGATGACATTTGGATACCAACCTTCTCAATGGTCCTTTGTCTATCTCACCATTTCATTAACTAATTGAGATGAAAAAAGGAAAGAAGAAAACAAGAAGCAAAATTAAAACCAAAAAAAAAAAAAAAACCCAAGAACCACAAAAAACAAACAAACAAATAAACAAAAACCCAGCTGTGGATTCACAGCCAAAGTGTGTTATCTCAAGGAACATTTAATGCCCGTCTAAGCCATGTGACTTTGTGCTGAGTTGAGGCTTGGAGTGTCTCTTATTCCAGTTGTCATTTATTTAAATTCCTGTCATTGTTTTCAACTTAGAAATAGGCAACATAAAATTCTGCATGTCTCACATTTTCTTCTGTACATTTGTGAATTACAATTAGCTGAATTATTAACTTGCTTGTTCTTAAACTGAAGTAAGGACAGCATTCATTTCCAATGATCAGAAATAAAAAGTGTAGAATTGGGTAAATGGGAATTTTTTTATTTTTTATTTTTGAGTCAATACCTGGCAGGACTTGTTGTTCCTACAAGGAATTTAGTTCCTTGGATGGGTTTCCCAGTCTAGTGTTTTTAATCATGCTCATGGTGTGGAACATTTATATAGCAATTCATCATCATTTAGAGCTACAGTTTCGTCTGGAACAATGTATTATCTTACACTTTAGGCGAGGTTCTCTATCAAGACTGTTGCGTAGCTGAAGCTAAGGCCACCTGCTGATCTTGGGGAGGACCTGAGCTTAATTCCCAGTACTCATATGTCTGCATACAACCATCTGTATCTCCAGCTGTGGCTTCTGTGGGTCTTGGGCATGTATGTATGTATATACATGCAGGCCAAACACTTATGTGAAATGATTCGTTAGCACAACAGGACTGGATGTTTTCGTTCACTTGGTTCCTTCTGTGCCTCAGTTTCCACCTCTTTTCCACTGATTTTCCCTCTGCCCAGATTTCCTTCCTGTTACAGCATCTGTCATCCTCTCCTCTACCCATTTCATACCCACTTTTCCTAGTGCAGGGCAGTTTGCCAAACGTTTTGGGATATTTGAATGTTCTGGATGCTTTACTGTTACCTCCAATGTCCCTGCAGGGCTTTCTTTGTGATTTTCTTTGTGATTTTAATGAACAGGATATTTAAAAATGTATATGTATACATACAAATACAGTACTGTATTTAAAATATCTATCTTGAGGAATTTGACCCAGAATATGATTTGAACCCCTACAAAACTTAGAATATTTGGAATTAATGAAACTGGAAGTTAAAAATAATAAGCTTGTAGTCCTTTTTAGTCCCCCTTCTTTCAAACACTGCTAACATGACAGTAGGCCATCACCATCAGCCACATGAGGGATCAACTTATACATCACTCCTTACTGGGATGCCTCTGGGTCTGTAGTCCCAGTGCTCCATGCTTTGTGGCTATCAGTGCATTGGCAAACAACAACGAACAGATTCCTATCACAGTGCATTCTGTGAAGACAGGAGCTTCAATGGCAAACTGTGATCTCCTCAGGGATAGCTTGGGATGGAACAAAACAATTTAATTAGGAAATGAGTAATACAGGTTTAAGTCTTTATCAATCAGGATTGTCAATTTTATGCTATAATAAAGTTACAAGTCTCAGTTGCTTTGGCAACTACTTCCCATTCACTGTGTGCATCCATCTGGGTTGGGAGGGGAAGAGAAAGGGCCTCTTGTCATATGGTCCCTCAGTGATCTGACCTAGGCTGAGAGTCTAGAGAGCTAGTCCCTGCTCCAGAGGCAAAGAGAAATCTGCATGGTATTTCTCCAAATATTAAAGCCCCAATCCCATTGTAATACACCTGCACTCAACCACAACCAACCAAAAAGGTACCTGCTCTCTATCCTACCATGGTAAAGAGATGTAAAATCACAACTCCCCAAAAGGCAGGGGAGTAGCTTTCATTAAGTTGAATTTCCGTGTTTCTTAAAGTTGGGGAGATGGCTTAGTGTGTATAAGCAATTTGAGTTCAAATTCTCATCACCTGTGTCAAAGCCATTTATGCCTATAGTCCCAGTACTGTGCAGGGCAGAGACAGGAGGATCCCCGGGTTTTGCTGGCTACCAACCTAGCTGCAGGTTCTCTAAGAATCTCTCTCAAGGGGATAAAGAGGGTAAAGACTGACAGAGCAAAACAGTTTATATCCTTTGGCCTCTGCACACAAAGGCACCACACATACCTATACCAAAGACATGCACAGTCTGCACATACATATACAGACATATAGACAATGTACAGTCTGTATTTGCTTATGCTTATGTTATGAAGGAGATGATCACTGGTTGCAGTGTAATAGATTGTAAAGTATCTGCTGGGAAGAAATAGATGGAGCGATGTTGACATTCTTTATTGGAATACTGAAGAGATAGGCTCTTGTACAGAGCATTTGAATTGGGAGCCTGTCACCTCGAAAGAGTTTTGTTTGCTTTCTCAACTTCCCTGCATGTTCCTCATTTGTGGGATAGAGATAATGATAGTGCCTGTCCTCTTGAGTTAGTAAAACACTTTAGATTATGTCTTACAAGAGAGAGTTCAGCACGGTGCCTGCACCTGAGGAAGGTGTGATGGACTCTGCCTCCTGTTCCTGTGGCTGTTTCTATTGTTGTCTTGATTCTGAAGCAAGAGAATAAATGTCCTATAGACACCCATTAATTAAGTCAGCAGTAATGCACCACATAAATAAGCATACAAATCCAAACTAAAACATTGTCATTCTTAATTAACTTGATTGTCATTTTGAAATCTGGTTTGTGGAGGGGGTAGGAAAGGAGGGAGGGATGGAGAGGGGAGGGAGAAGGAGAGGGAGGAGGAATGGAAGGAGAAAGGGGGTGTTATCATTGAAAGAACAGCAGGAAAGATTGATAAAACACCAAGACGGTCTCCTTCTTTCACTCTGTAGAGCATAGGAAAGGTTTGTTCTCAAAGTTGCACCCAGCATTCAGCCTTCTTTATAATGCACACAAAAGGCGAAAGAATTCTCAGAAACTTTGAAGTTTTCAAGGCAAGAAAATTGTGAGAACCATTTCTGTTCTGAAAATAATGGAGAGGCCTTAGGGCAGTGAGTGACCTTTGACATTGGGGATCACACCAGTCTTACTTTCTGCTTTATCCCAAGCATCTGTCACATAGTAGGTGTGATGTAAGCGACTTGGGACGCAATTGAATGAGCATTTCAGAGAATTATCACCCGAGCAGCCTGTAAAGGAAAAGTAGGTCATCTCCCATGCGTCTCTGAAGTTTAAGTACAATCATAGTATATTTTCAGGGAAGCCGGGGTTCACACCATAGTACTAGAGATGCAACTGAACTTCTGAGTGTTTCCTTTTTCCATCTCAGCATGCTATTTTAAAGAGAGCAAAAAAAAAATACTTTTTACAAAGAACCTTGAGCATATTTCTTCATCATCACTCAGTCTCCGGTGCCAGCAATGATATATTTCTACTTATTAAACCTGTTAAATAACTCCAAAGATTTTTATTTTGCTTAGGAACACAAACACCAGTTATATTCCAGATAAATTGCATTTCGAGAAATAGCTGACAAAAGAACTAACCGAAAAAAAAATCAGAATAAGCCTAGCTAGATTCGGCTAGCTTGCTAGCAAGAAGATTCAGAGGTTAGACCTGGTGCATGCTTCACTTTCCCATTTACTCTTTGAAGCCTAAAAGCCATTAACACTATCAATATGTTACATGATGCCTTCTTGTCTTTCATTTTTCTTTCCCTTCTCAGTCCCCTGGCATGAGAATGGTATAAGAAAACAAAACAAAACAAAACATAAACAAACAAACAAACAAAAACCCCCAAACCTCCACCAATGACTATCAGGCAATATTATGTTAAAGTGCTGCTTGAGTCATGGGAGAGTTAAGAGCAGTCATTAGAATTTACCTTATCTATAATCGAGGGTAATGTCACTTTAAGACATGTGAGACTTTAGAGAGGAGGGGTGTATTGAAACAGACTCCCGCTACTTACGGAGGTATAGCAGCCCTGCTCCTACATTTCGCTGCCTAACTCTGTCCTGAATGTACTGGAGTAGGGATGGTCTGTCCGTGGCTATAAACTGCTTCTCATCAGGAAACTACATTAGCTCACCATCACTTCAAAGGTCTCGTCAGACAGAGGTGACGCCAGGAGATGATTTAAAGGTGAACATGACAAGGTTTCCACCCCTCAAACCTTGGTTCCTTTTCTGACAATACAGTGAACGAGCCCAACGTCTTCACAACTGTGGAGACAGGACTGGAAGAGAAAAGCTTGCCTTTTTTTTCTTTTCTTTCTTTTTTTTTCAATTCTTAATAAAGAATTGCTGGGAAGCATTCTCTTTGAAAAATCTCAGAACTGTGGCACAGATGGATTTTAAAAAGTGTTAGCTCTTTCCAATGAACACTAGGAGGGTTCCCTGCTCTTGGCTGGATTTTTCAGGTAAGAAAGCCTCTGTAAGATTTAAGATTCAGAAAGCTGATTTGCAACATATTCAGAGAAGTATGCAAGACTCGATGCATTATTTGGGGGGTGGGCACTCCCAGAGCTCTGTCTGGGAGCAGCCAAGAGAAGAAATATTCAGGAGCTTGGGAAGTAACGCTGAGAATTACAGAAAGTTAACTGGGGGGCAAGAAAGAAGGAAGGAAGGAAAGGAAAGAAGGAAGGAAGGAAGGAAGGAAGGAAGGAAGGAAGGAAGGAAGGAAGGAAGAGGGAAGCCCTGTAATTGTCAAGTCACAGCATGTTGTGTGAGCTCAGCTGTGTGGGGGTTAAATGAGCAGGAGAAGGAGTCTCTAAAGAATCGTTAAGTTTGATGATGGTTAGATTTTTTTCCCCCTGAGTTAAATTTCCAGTGCATTTTAACAGTGATGGTTGAATAGCAAATGCACACTGGGTCACCTCTGTTTTGTCTCTCCGTAATTTGCAGGCTATTCGGAAAGGTACTAAAATGCATTCATTTGGGGATTCACAGGAGGGGAGTTGCTATTTACCTCTGCTGATGAGAGTGCATCTATGCTATCCTGCTAGCTCTGAAAACAAGGAGACAAAGCATGCTGTATACAAAAGTAAACAGTGGGCCACCAAACTGGAAACTAATTAGAAAGTGACTGGTCCATCTGAGTCACTGCCTGGGGCATGGACGGCTCCAAGCTGCTGAAAAGAATGTGTTCCCACTTTGCACTTAATTACAGTTGTCACATTTATGTATTGTCGTCCTCAAAGCCCTTCTCAAACACTCCATCTCTGAAACCTGCAAATTACCCAGAATTATGCACATGCACATATAGGCGTGCATAATGTTTATTTTTGTTGACTACCACTGGCTTTGAAAGAGTATCCGTTTCCACAAATGAGGAAGCCATCCTGGGAGGTCACAAGCAGGTTTTCAGTGTATAGTGGAAATTCTTGAAGGGTGTCATTTGACTGAGGAAAGGTGCACAACCTTGATTGCACAGCCCCTCTCTGAACCCTCAGAGAGGAAAGCCTGTCACTAACTGAATTCTTACATAGGGGATGCTTCCTATTACTAGCGGACTGAGGGTGATGCTTCAAGTTTGATTAATTTGGCAATATGAAATGCAGCATAAGGTGTTGTTTGGGAAATTGGACAATATGTAGCGCCGTTGAGCTTCTGTAGCTCCTGAGATGCTCATAGGTGCGGATAAGACTGTCAAAGTTTCAGTGCCTGAGAAAAGGTATATGCTCACCCATATAAATACACACACCACCTGTATATACATATTCATCAGTGCTCCAGCAAATGCCACAATGGGATCTTAGGAGGCAAAGCAATACTGTAAATTATGGCTTGCTTGTAGGGTAGATGCACAGACCTTGCCTCTGAAACTCATTCTGGCTGAAGACACGGTGCCTTCTGAAATTCAAGTCTAGTCAGAAAGATCCGTCCTATCGGGAGATTACAACATGCCTCTGAGAAATGATTACTTAGTTTAGAAGACAGTATTGCGATTAAAAATTCATGACTGTAGAATTAAAAAAAAAGAGCCCACTCTTTTCTTCCAGGCTTATGTCAGACTTGCAATGAAGTTAGAATGAGCAAGTCTACAGCTACTGAATGCCTGGGAAAACTAGTTCACAGATCTTTGTCTAAAACTGAGTATCTCCATGGGCATGTAATGTTTGAGTCTGCCTAGTGAACAGTGACAAACTATTTTTGCATTTTGGGCAATCATTGGCCTCTGACAGAACTTAAGGGACGTATTTATGAGCTTCTGGAAAAGGTCTTCAATCCTACGCCCCATCATGACCTCTACAGGAACGTTCCTTCTAGCCAGCCAAGTAGCAAAAGAACAGGACAACATCTGAGCTCTCCCTTCCCTCCTCATTGGGCCGTACGGCTCCGGGGGCTTGAAGCCAGGGGTAACCTGTTCTCATCTGATGTTCTCTTTAGAGAATGGCAATGGTCTCTGCAATGTCCTGGGCCCTGTACTTGTGGATTAGTGCTTGTGCGATGCTGCTCTGCCATGGGTCACTCCAACACACCTTCCAGCAGCATCACCTGCACCGGCCAGGTAAGTGGGGGAGCAGCCTCGTTCGGGAGGCTCTCCAGCTTCACCAAGGTCTCTTCAACAGATGGCAGGATGCAAGTGACAGAAATTGCCATCGTGTGGGCAGTTTGCCTTTGAATTCTAAGACATGTTGTGGGCTGGATGCTCTGGGGGGAAGGGGAGTGTACCAAAAAACCCCCGCCTCAGAGATATTTCTGTTAATTTGTCAGAAATGGTGAGTTTCTCTAGAGGAGCAACTCTCTCAGCCCCCACCCTTTTCCACACACCTTGCTCAAGAGAACGATTTGGTTTTTGACACTAGCATACTATTCTACAAAAGGTGGGGGTAACTTTCAAAACTAGGGGATTGGGAGAAGGCATGTATTCCCTGGGGCGAGTTTATACCTAGAGCAGATACAGTCATTTTAGACTATGTGGCTAAAGAGTCCACAGATGCGTTAATGACCAGACTAACTTTAGGAGTTGTCAATGAAAAAGAAAGGAAACGGTGACTTACTATGTCGTGTCTGGTTTAATTTGCATCCTGTCTTCTCTCCCTTCCTTTCTTTACTTTTGGTTTCTCCAGTATGTTCGGTGCCCCCACCCTTTTTTCCTCCCTCTGTTGGCAGTTTCAGGAACAAGTTCGCTCTGGCATGATTTTTGAAAATTTCCTTTATTGATTTATTTTTCCTTTTAGTTCCTGGTGCGGTTTGCTTTCCTTGGCTTCTAACTCTTCCCTCCCCTCATTCTCCAATCTGGATTTGTCTTTCTTTGCCTCTTCAGCTTTCTCATTACCAAGTCGCTCCGGGGTTTCGATTGTTCTTTAAGCTTCCCGGTTGGTCCTCAAAAAGGTTTCTTTCCGTTTTCTGCGTAGCTGTGTTTAGCCTTTGTGTCTCCTCCTTTCGCCGCACCCCCTACCTCAAAGTCCTTGGTGGTACCCTCTGATGGTGAAGCCCAACATTCCGGGGGACCAGTTGCACGCCCAAGTTCCCGCTCCTCGGTTCGTGGGTGCTGCCGCCCCTCCCTCCAGGCCCCTCTTCATATCCTTCCCTGGCCTCCTGCCATCCACAGGGCTTCTCTGTGCGGCAGGTCCGCCGTCTGCATGCTGTCTTTTGTGGCTCCGCAACCTGGACTGTGATCCCCTGCTCTTGTTTTGGCCTTCTCCAGCCCCTCTCCCGGTGTCTTTTGCTGCCTCCTGGGGCTCAGCTTCCAGTCTGGGGCAGACTGGATAGAGATGGGAGGGTGCATGCCAGCGCCCGCCTGCTGAGTCTGCAGCCCTTAGGTGCAGAGGAGGGCTGGGGGCGGAGGCCAGCTGTCCCCTGTCCCAGCCGCCTTCTTTTGTAAGTCCGGTCAGCGAGGGAGAGAGGGGGCGCTGGTGCCCCTGCGGGTGGGCATGGAAACCACTCTGCTGCCGCGCGCGGGTGCTGCTCGCCTGTGTTTGCTGTGTCCTGTGTGCAGCCCTTGGCACGGGAAGCGCCAGATTCCTGCCAGAAGCTTCAATGCCAACATGGAGGGAACACAATCTTTGATTTGGGGATCCCTGAGCTACCTCCAATCACTTAATCGCCAATCTGTTCTGGCAAGAAAAGTCTTCGGCTTGTTGCATAGTCATACAGATAACCTGGGAAATGCGTCTTCTCTCTAATACTTAACAATGAGATAAAAGAACCATTAATCCGGACAGGGCTAAGCACCATGTTCAGGGTTAATTCATACTGTTCTTTCAACCTTTGCGTAAGTCACTATAGTTTACCCCCTTTTCCCAGACAATACAAGTAGAAATTTGGAGGGGCTGGGTGACTAGCCTGAAGCCACCCAAAGAATGGTTGCCAATGGAGGTCATGTTCGTGTGATTCTGTCACAGAGGGGGAAATACCCTGGAGTTCACAACATGACTATACCAAGTAGCCTCTTTGAGAAGCATTAGATATAATCTATAACTTTAAGATCATGTACCCATTTAAGGAGCCAGCAAATTCAGGGAGTTTGCTGAAGCAAGCGGCAGGTGGTGAGGGCCAGGGATGAGTCAACATCTCTTTGTCACTTAACTTTGGTCACTTAACCTTGGATGAGTGACTTTTCATATTTGAACTAATTCACCCATCAGGAGATGGGGGAGGGGACAACTTCCTAGGAAATGGGAAATGCTATGTGCATTGTTGATTTTTTTCTACAAATATCAGGCATGGCCCACTTTCTGTGTAAGGGGCTGCAACTTGTATCTTAAGGATGTTGATTGGGTCAAATTTTACAGTTCAAACTGCTAAATAAATCTCCTTGGCCAGGACAAAAGCTAGTTGCTTTTCCAACCATGAGACACATGGCTAAGATATGCCAGTGATTACAACCTGTCTTTACGCTGCGCGTGCAGTCATTAACCAAAAATAAAAAGATGTCATATAGTTTGTAGGGGACTCTCACATAGTGTGTGTCTATGTGCTTATGGGAGCTGGAGCTATTATGTGTAACAGACATTCATATCATCTTAGGGTCTTATTAAAATATCATGATTTTTAAAATTGAAAAACAGATATAAGATTCTGACTGAAATTAAACTCATTACTCATGTTTCCCCTTATCTACCATAGAGTTTGCTCATTACCAGCCAATACATATTGGAGCTATACCTTAAATGTTCCCAGGAACTATGTTGCCAACAAGTCTACCCCCAAATACTCACTCTTTGAGCCCTATCTCAGCCTTATTGTAAAAAGGAGGAACTATAAATGGCTCTTCAAGATGCAGAGAGATTAAAATTATGTTGACTTGGAAGTCCAGTGGGTTTTGTAATATGCTTATTCAACAAATTCCTTAGGATTTCCCCAATAGTTGCGGAGATTAAAATGGTCAATCTTGGTCCTAGCAATCTTCTAAATTATTTCAGTCACTCTTTAATGTGCTCTCCTGTTTTGGGTTTTAAGAGTAGAAAAATTGTTTCTTTTCTTCTTTTTTGCTCAGATAAGTGTTGTGGCACTTTGCTCCGTGAGTCTTAAATGGTCAGGGACGCTAATGAAATGTGTATACAAGCAAATAAGCGAACAACAAAAACCAGGGCCAGTGATCTGTAGCAATCCACCCTTAAATGAGCAAATACATAAATAAATAGTTGGATAAATGAGCAACAAAAGGGAAAACATAATCTCATTCTCTCAGATCGTTGCGAATAAGTGGCATGATGAGAAAAAATGAGACAGTAGCTGGCCCCGGCCTGGCTACATTTGCCTAAGCTTGAAAAATCAGTCCCTTCACAAGGCAGAACAGAGCACTTGGCATGCATGCCATGCATGTAGAAATGTGCAAAATGACAAATCTTTCACTAGGAGTGTGTGTGTGTATGTGTGTGTGTGTGTGTGTGTGTGTGTGTGTGTGTGTGTGTAGGGGGTGCTCTGCGGCCACCCTCACCTGCTTAGGAATGGTAGTCCCTCCCCCTCCAGTCAGCACCTCACAAGCAGCTCCCCTCCACAGCAAGATTGATGGTGCTCAGATTGCAAGCAGGCAATTTCAGTCTCTCAAGAAATAATCCACTACGCTGACAGATGAGAGGAATTTGACGAGCCGTTCCCCTTGTTGAGACTGCGCCTCACCTGGATGGCACCAGCCAGCCAGGGCCTGTTAGGGGAAATGGTTAGAGATTTGGGCCAATTTCTGCTGTCATAACATGAAATTGGGACAGTGTTTGTGTAAGGCCATCCATTTGTGATCTGTCTCCTCGGTGTAGTGGGTTTGCATACAAACAGAATGAGAATATGTTAACTAGAAAGCTGACTGATTTTAATGTATTTGCCTGCATGCCTTAAGTACTTTCTATTTTTCATATTTATAGTATTAGGAATGCACCATTTATTTTCACTTACTCACTAGTTAAGGGAGATTAAAACACTCAATCAAATGAAACTGAAATTTAAAATTACATAAGTGAGTAAAATGTGCTATAGATTAACAGAGTCACAGTTTCAATAATTGAATATTGGAAAAGCTTTTATCTGGGGAACGACGTAGGAAGTTGCTATGACAACTCGAAAAACATTCGTGCCTCCCCCCCTATCCCCATACCAAACCTTTGGAAGGCCAGTTAATTTTTTAAAAGACTGGCTCCACGATGAAAACTCGAATGTAGCATCTCTATTGTTTCCCATAATTACAACAGCCTCAGTTTCTCACACTCAACAGAGGGTGCATGGGAGACAAAGGACACGTGGTCTGCCAATTGAGCCTTCTAACTGAAGATTAGGCTTGCTCTTAGTATGGATAAGTGACTTATGATGACAATTTTAATGTTTACTTTATTTGAAGTATGTGGGTGAATGTGGGTATGTGTGTTGGGGCTGTCTTTGAAACAATAGACTAGGAATCTTCTCAAAATTCTTTTGCAGGACACGGAGCCCTGGGATTCTTTAGCAAAATAAAATCATATTCCTATGGATTCCATGAGGCACAAGTTAGAAGTAAACAATGAATCATTTGTGCTTGAGTCAATGTGATTTCATTGACGTTGGAAATGATATATAAAAGCTTGCTCTGAATAGAATGTCTATATAATTTATACTTGACAAGATTTAAAATTGTATTAAGCAGACGATATACATTAGAAGTCTACGTTTATAACTTTATTATGTAGTGAACATCACCATCCATTTTAACATGAAGATTTGGGGTAAATCGATAAAAATTTGTACATGCCTAGAATTAGTTCTTGCTCTACCATTAAAAACTGCACTTTAGGAAACTACCTGAGGGATATATTTTAGATGGCAAGGTGCTTTTCAATAAAGAGTTGCTTTATAGGTTTAGTGTGTAAGAACTAGTGGGTACAGCTGTGGTTGTATATTTTCCTCTTAGGAATGCCTACTAGAGCGAAGTTGCTAAGTGTGGTGGATTGGTGTTGGGATTGGAGCAGACAAGCTGTTATTTGGTGTAAGCTGGTGCTAGTGATAACGCATTGATCATCTGATCGATGATAGTGACCTCTTCCAAGAGTCAGAGTACAGCTATGGACAGCAAATAAAATCTGAAATACCAGGGCCAAGTAGAGATACAGATACATATTTCCTGTCACTACCATGAACTTGAAACAGAATGGCGACAATACCATATAAATGGCTACCGACTAGGCCTTCATTTCATAGTTTAGGACAATGGGAATTACACTCCACCGCAAACTAAAGTATTTAGTACTGGCTCAAACAAACATTAGTTGCCAATTTCTAATATCTTAAACTTCATTGAAGAGGACAATCTGACCTCTCAACATGAAACGCTGCAAAAGATTTCAGTTTTGAGTACACGGAAGCCTGCGAACCACTTTCCCACAGCTTTATAGTGGGATCTCTTAAAGTGTGAAATGTGTGAGTATAGACAGGCACTTCCACCACTAGATGCTTATACCTAGGGAAAAAAAATTGGACAGGTGTGAAAAAATGTATGTTGAGGCCTAGTCATTGTAGCCATGGTTCTAATGGCAAAACAGAGTTGCAGCTCCAACAAAATGGGATTGATAAAATAAATTATGGCACACATCTACCCAATGAGATTCAGTGTGGCCAGTAAAAGGATGAGTTATGTTTATGTGTGCTTATGTGGAAAAAAAATCCCTTAGACATAGTGCTGAATGAAGGGAACAGGGAATAGAATACTATTTAAAAATAATTTGAAGAAATAGAACAAAAAAATCAAAAGGTTATGGAAATCATACATTCAGTACTAGTACTTCAGTGAAATATGAAGAAAATCCTCAAATGACTTAAGGTTTCACTTCTAATTTGCATATATTTATACACTAAATGGGTTTTGCTCTGTATTTTCATGCCTGTATATGATAGTTTTGTTCACATTCTGCCTCCTCCCACCATCCCCTGCTCTTCTTTCACGCCCATTTATCCTCTTCTTACTAATTAGTTTCTCTCTTCTTCACGTCTTTTTAAGACTTATTTATTTTGGAATGGTGTGTATGCATGTGCCTGTGGGTGGATATGTCCCCAGGAGTGCAGGTGCAGGAGAAGACCAGAGGTGTTATGGAGTGCCCTGCAGCTGGAGTTATGGGTAGCTGTGAGCTACTCAGTGTGGATGTTGGGAAATAAACCCATGAGCTTTGTGATGAAAGTTAGCATTGTCCTAACAACTGAGCCACCTCTCCAGCCGCATTACGTCTTTATTATTATTTTTTTAATGTATGTGTGAACCAGTGAGTTTAATTAGGATTTCTTATGGGAATGTTGGGGGGCTGTTATTTACTGGAGCATGAACAACTTAACAGTGGCAGTACCACTAAAGAAAACTTTTCTCTCTCCCTCTGAAGCTTATGGCTGCCTCTATATTTTTAGGAAGGGGTAAGGTCTCTTGTGTCCCTCCCAGTCTATGATATCATGGTGATGGTCCTAATTTTATGTAAATTTCATGCAGATGAACACATTTGCTGAGAGTTCAAGAGAGCTATAGTCATGGCTTAGGAATTTGACTTGTTGTTAAGCTATATTTTTAATTTATTATGGCATGGGCACATATTGCCTTTTAATGAAAGTCTTAAGAATTAGCTCTAGAGTTTTAATGATTAAATTAGAAGTAAATCAAACACTATTTTTAAATAAACAAAATGAAAGGGAGATGGATAAGAAACTATCATGAGACTTCATTCCTAAGAGCCTCATGTTAATTTAAGATGTGAGCCAGTATTATGCAAATTCTGATTCATAAAGGTCCTTGTTAGAGAAATGGGGTTGAATGTTGGGAAAGCAATTGCTCTATAATATATTCTTGTCTAGGAGATGCACACCATAAATGTAGGAAAGTTCTGGAAACAGTTGCAGATAAGAAACAATATTGTTTGTCTAAATTTTGCCAACATTCCTTTTTTATTTGGGAAGTATTGACAGTGTCCACTCCCATCATATGGATTGAGAAATGTTGGAGAAGAGAATTTTGAAAATTTATTCATCCTTTGTATCTCACTATTACTAAGGTGCTTAGCTACAGTAGAGGAACAGAGATTCCTGCTAAATTATTCAATTAAAAAATTGATGAAGGTCTTGGTAAAATTATAAACATTTTGTTAGTTGTTATGATGTGTGTGTGAGTGTATGTGTGTATGTGTGTGTGTATGTGTGTAAGTGTGTGTGTATGTGTGTATGTGTGTGTATGTTTGGATATGTAAGCACAAGAACATTTTGAATTAACGTTGTTTGTATGTGTGATTATAATGCAGATACCATTCAAATGGATAGTGATAGAAACAGCAAATAATACATATATCATATATCATATATGTGTATAGGTATGTATATTTTTTATAGATATTTGAATGTTTGATGTTTGACAGCTATTTTACTAAGCAGAATAACCTGAAGAGCTACTAATCTAAAATGTACTTAAAGATGTGGATATATAGAGATAGTATTTATAAATGTAGTCATATGTTAAATGCTTAAGAATTTTTAGACAATGAGTTACATTTTCTCTTTTTAGGTTGGGAAAAGTCTTATATGGATGAGCTTAGGGGACTGAAGAGAAAGTTCCCTTTAACGGGCAGAGAACAGCCTTTCAGTGTCTAAGTCTTTTGATTTCAAGAGAAAAAAAAAGATCACTTCATCTTTGTAGCAAAAAGAACACCAGACAGGCAATTTTCCCCTTCTCTGGGGTAAAGAAAAGATGAATTATTTTTTTTAAACAAGTTGTGTAAACTAATTGAATCCCCCAAAGATATCCTCAAAACACATGAAAAACTCGGTAAGCCCACTCTTTCTTTTCCCCTCTTGATGTTATGTAATAAGAGGCCCCCAAATGAAAACAGAAATAGTGTTATCATGAAATTTCCTTCTGAGAAATTGGATTGAAGAGTGAGTGTCCTGTCTGTTGTTTAAAACTTCCTTCATGTACGAAAGACACCAAACCAAGTCTTATCCTGATCCGACGAGGGCAGAACACCCTGAGCCCCTCTGGTATGGTCACTGTTTTCATGGCATCACTAGTGTTTACTTCTACTACATCCTGACTAGACATCATCTTTTAGGATGCTTTGTACCATTCAATCCCAAATCAAAGCCATCTGAGTATACATATCAGAGGGATTGTCTTGTTTCCCAGTCCTGTTGATAAAGAATGGACTGATTGAGTTACACATTTCTTAGAATTCCAGCTCCTAGGTTTCAATAAAGCACCTATGTTGAAAGAAAGCATGCTCTAGCAATTAACCACACATCCTAGATTCAGGTCAGTAGTCCAAGCTTCCTACTAAATACAGACTGAATAATTCTTCAGTAAATACTTGCTGCTCAACGGGGCTTTGTATTACCTAAACAAGTCCCTTATATCTTCTAACACTCACACACTGTGGAAAAGGACAGTTCACATTTCAAGCAGGCAACCCATGTGTTCCATAAATAGTGATGTATGTTGTAAGATAATGAATCTTTAAGCTTCCTCCAAGAACTAGTGTGTTCATTTTATCCATTCCATGTAGAAAGATTTCTTGCAAAAAATATCCCTTTCAAAGTGACATTGGCTGAAATTAAACTTTATAGACATTTCGTAGGTGAGAAAGACAAAACCCCTAATGGTAACAGAAGTAATTGAAACAACTGGCGGTCGGAGGGTTGGGGGGGCAGGTACTAGGTGATGGCAAAAGCAGAGATAACTGAAGAATAGACACACATCTTGAGAAATGAACTTGTGCCAAGCTGCCTCTGAGCAGAGCCCAATGTACAAAGATTATTCAATATTTGAAAATGTATCTGGTTCTTAACCTTTATGTGTACTTTCCTTATCATAAATATCATGTGAGGACTAAAGATCTTGACTAAGAATGGCATCCTTCCTGTAGGCTGCAGTCTAGATTATCTCTAGCTCTCATACTTTTTTATTCCTAAAGAATTTATTACATATATTTATGCACATCAAGTAAAGAAAGGCAAGGCCAATAGGTATAAGGTGGGGGGCATTGTAGGCACATCTGGCTTGACTTGATTTAAAATTGTGTGCACACTTGAGTCTTGCCTTGAGTTTTGTCCAACAGGCACAAACACTTGAATTTATGGTTTTTATATGCAGAGGAATTGTCATTAAGGGGGCTCCAGTCAACTGAGAGTTTTTATATAATGAGACCATTGTTCTAATCAGAGGTCTTATGTGAACTCAGCTTAAAAAATAATTAATTTTCTTTTAAATTAAGGCTTGGGAGAAATGGTAATCGGTAAATGTAATAAAACTAAGAGAAGCTTCCAGAAGTACTTGTGATGCCCACATAAAACTCTTAATTTAATATTTTATTAAAGTTCTCAGAATCTAGTTTGCAACCGACTAGTATGTCATAAATATATCTCGGAAGCCAATATCATTTCTTTTTCATTGTTGTTTCTTAAACAAGTGCATTTATTTCATGCAAGAGTAAAGGCAGCTTATTAGGAAGCCCCTGATGTCATCATTCTTCCCAAATGACATATAACTGAGAATCCTGAGCATGCCCAATTTAGTATTCTTGTAGGAACCCTGCTTGCAAGCTCTTAGAAATGCTGAGAAGTTCCTGCATACAGATAATTATAACTCTCCCCAATTGAGAAAAGGCAATTTGTTATCAGTGTATCGTGAGTGTTGTTTTAGTTGTTAGTGATTTTCAATTGCTGTGGTCTAGTTTTTAATTATAAGTCACTGTTGGTTTAGTTTTCTCATTATCAATTAGTTTGTTAGGAGCTGTTTGGTTAACCCTATAGTATGACTCATGTGTAATTGTTTATCCTGGACTTCAAATTGCTGGAGAAGACTAGCCGTTAAACCAGACCTCAATTACATTTCAAAGGTGGTTGTTCTGAGGTTGTACTGGTAGAAGGTTTGCCTAGCATAGACAAACCCTGGGGTTTATCCCCAGCACCCCATAAAATGTGGAGGTACATACCTGTAACCTCAGTGTCAGTTGGAAGCTCAAAGCCACCCTCGGGAGACTGAGGACAGCCTAAGTTACACCAGGCTCTGGGGAGAGAATCAGGGTGGTGGTAGTAGTGGTCGCGATAATTTAGATTCTAATTGCTAAAATGTGCACATCTACGTGCATTTATTCCTTGTATAGTGACAGTGTGTAGACACTTACTGTGGACCTCTGCACATGTATTCCCATGCTACTTCTATGTCCACAGAGCTAGAACATTGCTTTATAACCACCTGTTAATAGGTTCACCTTGTTTCACCAAAACAGTGTTTCATACAGGCTTCTGACCAGGAACTTATCTCCCAGAACTCTTTCTATTAGAAAGGTATAATAGGTGGGAATCAGATATTTCTCTTCTTCACTGAGCTGTGGTTATGAAAGTTTGAAAACCCACCTTTGTCAAGACAATTATGTGACTGGAGAGTTTAAATTAAAAATAATAAGTTGCCACAGTGAAAGCTTAGTCAACTCTCTAATGAAGCAAAACGATGAAAGGCAGAAGAATGTTGTTTCTGGAAGCTTCTGAGATAGTGTTATATCACCTTGGCTGCTTCTTGCATTTCATATGCCAAGAAATCAAAACTGTCACATCCCAGAAAGGTACTCCAGAATTGAGGTCACTGGGTGAAGATTTGTTGGGTGACACTTTTGACAGTTGCTTCCAGAATTAACTATAAGATAGAGTGAATCCATGGCTTGTAGGTTGCCAATCTCCAGTCTTCTATCAGGCCTACAAGATCAATTAAGTGATCATTGCCTACACTTTCATCCTTGATGTCCTCTGACCCTTGGGGCAGGCAGAGCACTACAGATGTACTATGTAGGGCCAAGCTGTCATAGTCCCTTATTTTCAGCACATGGTACTCCTGGCCACTCCTTCCCTGTGCTTCCATATGGCATGTGATCTACTGCCCCCTCCAGTTACTTTTTTAACTGGGTTCCAATATAGTAGGTTTCTATATGGCTTTTCACACACTCTTCACTTCACTTTGGTTAACTCTGTCTCCTATTCCACTTTACCCATCCCTCACCCCAACTCCTGCTTAAAACTTTCTGCTTCTAAAATTCTTCACAGACTCCATTTACTGTACACAGAAATCAGTGTGGCCTGATTCCTTCTCTACCATGTTTTCCCTGCAACACAGCCCTATATGTTGTCTAGCATCATTCTCATTGTTCCACACAGCAGCAAAATGTGCAAAAGCATGCAAAATGTTAGAAGCAATGCTGGGACTCTTAGTCCAGTCGCCCTTGCACTTTATCTGTGTGCTGCTAGGAATATCAGCAAGGTAGTCTCAACCAATGGAAATTAGAAAACTAATTTCCATGCAAGGGCCATAGTTTTCTATCAGCTAAGCAACTTGCTTGTTGAGAACTTGTACTTAGACTCTATAAGGCAGTGCTATTGAGGAATGCCTATAAGGCAGTGCTATTGAGGAATGCCTATAAGGCAGTGCTATTGAGGAATGCCTTTGTCTTCATTTTGCAGGACAAAGAGGCAAAGCAGGGCATATGTGTTCTGTTGTTTCTTTGCTTGGTGAGCAGCAACTCATTTGCAAGTACTTTTTTCAGGGCTATTGTTTGCCAGTAGACTCTGGAGACTCTTCTGAACCACACACAAGGAAGCAGCCTTAGTGGAAATGTTCCTGTAATACTCAAAATGAAGTTGTAAATCATTCACACTGGGAAAGAATTCTCTCCAACTACAATCTAACTTTTCTGATAAGAATTTTTTGGCATTTATCATGTTGAGACTTTATAAATTATGGAGACTATTGTAAAGTGGGCTGACCTTTCTGGTAAGTGATCTGATCATTTGCAGCTGTGTCTTTTTGCTAAAATATTGAATTTTCTGTCTTTCAATAAAACATGCTAGGCCCACAGCTCAGTAACATGTTAGGTGGAAATTGCTTGTGGAATCAGAGAAGAAATCCTCCTTTCCAATCCCGGTCATCATCGCATACATATTTTCCTACCTGAAAATATCCCCAATGGCCAGTGATAGCGCATTCTTAGCAGCAGGCAGCTAGCTTATTCTTTCTATGAAGCTACCATCGGAGGCATAATTGATAAATCACAGAAAGTTTTACATTGGACTCAGATTGTATCTCAGAATCGCCAAGTAACTAAATAGGGCAGCAATGATTTAAAAAAAAAAAGCCACAGCAACCACCCCTAGAACAGTCATTACCCAGCAGCCTCTTTATAACATATGTTGTATCATAGGCTTGCCTATTTAGCTATAAGATGAATACACACTGGATCCTCCTGGTCTAAACTGTTCCTTTATGTACATCACATGTCCCTTCAATGTGGCCCATGTTATTCATGTAAAATTCATTATTTGGGAGCTTGAGAGATGGCTCAACGGTTAAGAACATTTGCTGAGGTTTAGTCTCAGAGCCCAGAAGGAGGCACACAACTTCAATTTCAATTCCAGGGGTCCATGCCCTCTCTGGCCTCTGTACAAACTGCATGCGTGTAAATGGCACCCAGATGTACACTACGAAAACATCTGGATATTTAAAATAAAATGATAAAAAAGAAATAAAAATAACAAATTGAATGATCAAAAATTTGGTACATACTTAGTACTTAGAACAGATGCTGGAATAGGTTAGACACCCAGGAGTGAAGCATCTTCCTGTATCTTTAGAAATCAGAGAGTCAGCTTTGCTTTATATGGCTTGACTTCACTCTGTTAATTATTTTTGATGTAAGGAGTAGGTTGGGCTGGAACGGTGTGGTATACTAAACAAACCGAAAGTTCATATCCTGCTTCTATTTTTACTATACTTATTTGCTCTAAGTATGGGTGAGACTAATGTTTAATCCATCACATGGGGAGACCCCTGTTTATAAAATCCCAGCTTTCAGACTTGGGCAGGAACCTAGTAAAGATGTGTGTTGTATATCTTCTCTAGAGTAAGTGCTTCGTATATGGCATCTTGCTATACTATTAGATAACTATATCAATGTCAGAAAAAAATGAGGTAGTGAGATACTTAATAATGGTATCAATAAGTACTCTTAATATTTCATCATGTAATGAAGATACACATATAAATTTTATAACTTGGTCTTTATTAATCACAATCATATCTGAGTCTTTGGACAATAAAATCTATGTATACAGCCCAACAAATAATAGAGATTTTATGGTTAATCTGTCCTCTGGAATACTCAATAGTTAGCCATGAGTTCTAAGTCAATACCAACAGGTCAATATCTCTAGTGCTCTTCTCCTAACAATGTTCTGTATATGTAATTACTTACAAAAGATCTCTAGTCAATTTTGGTACTACCTGTGTATGCCAGCCAAGATGGAAGGTTAGTTAATTAATAACCCATAAAAGGCAAGGGCTCTAAAAGTTAATACTGATGTTACTCTCAGAAGATAACCAACTCTATTATAATTGGACTAAAGCAGACACCAGTCACACAAAATCTTATATCACAGATCTATGCTTCCAGGTGTCACTTTTTCTTTTCTATTAACTTTAATTATCTTGGGGGCACTGAGAACTGAGCTCAGAGACTTGCCAAGGCTAACCCTGTGCTCTCTTACTGAGCACCTTTCTTTTGATTGGGTTGTTCTTAAAATAATCTGTTGCCTATTTATCACAGAGTCCTGCTACTAAAGAAAGATAGCCATAAATATGCTGATAAACACAATGCTATCTAAATGTCCATGGGATTCCTCCAAGACTAACATTTGTGTTTTGAAGCTACACTCTCACATGTCTCCTTTATTTTCTGGTCCAAGTACAAAATATTACCTTTGTCTATTAACAATTGCCTAAGCTAGGTCTGGGGAGATGACTCAGTTGACAAAGTGCCTGCCATACAAGCATGAAGTAGACCTGAGACAAGATGTCTAGACCCCATGTGAGAAACCAGGACATGGTTGTGAGCATCCATACTTCCAGTGCTGTGAAGGCAGATGTTAGCAGATCCCCAGAATGCACTCGTCAGAAGGCCTAGCCAACTGGTGAACATTTGGTTCAGTGAGAGAGAGGGACCTTGTCTCAAAAGATAAGGTAGAAACCACAGAATGAGATGCTTGACAATGACCTCTGGCCTCCAGGTATACACGCCCACAATGCACCTGCACCCATGCACACCCACACAACATGACTATATACACACATGCATACCCTTAGCTGTGGTTGGGGTTCAGTTTGGTGATATGTTTGTCTAACACACACAAAGCCCTGGATTGTCCTCAGCATTAATGGAACATAGACATGCATGGTTGTTGTCCTAGATATGGGGAGATAGAAGCAACAAGATCAATATTCAAGCTTATCCTTGCCTGCAGAGTGAGCTTGAGGACAGCACAGGCTGTATAAGATCCTGTTTCCAAAAATTTAAATGTCTAAGGTGTATGATGTCTAAAATTCTGAACTTTGTCAAAGAGGAAAAAAATAAAAAGAGGTATCAGTGGTCTGTTCTAAGAATCTAGGGGATTTGAGCTTTCATGAGAGAATAGCCTGAACAGGCAAAACCATGGATTAAAGATATTTTAAGATGATGATAAATTTGCAATTAATGTCTCAGAGTCTCTTAATAACTGTATCCAACAGTCATCAGATGTGTACCAAAGGGGTCAAAAGCATTATCAAGCTTTCTTGAGTCCTTCCGGAAGCTTTATTATCTTCTTTTTACTGTCCTCATTAACATACTTCGCAAACGCTGTTAAGGCTTTCTGGCAGGCAGAGCATCTGAGTAATTTTACAGTAGTGTAAAGGATTTATTAATTATAATCTTTTCACGAGTCTGTTTATTTTCAATTGTGACATTAATAGGTTGCCAAAACAAACCAGAGTTAATTGTATTTAATTAAACTGTTGAAGACAAGTAAGGCTAGTTTATTATTGTTGTAAGTAGAAAGTGTTATTGATGTACTTGTTTGTGTGAGTAAGGTCTAGTGTGAAGTTCTTTCTGCTGGCTATCATGCAATTCATCAAGGAAAAGCAATATCAAGATGCTAGTTCAAGGATGTTATCATAATGATAGAACCTTTGGAAATAAAGGCTTCCTAAACTATTTAAAACATTGAGTGTTGTGTTAGGTGGTTAAAGTGTGTGTGTGTGTGTGTGTGTGTGTGTGTGTGTGTGTGAGTTCCATCAAGGCAGAATCACTATCTTCCTACTCTGGACCCTGGAAGCACTCATGCCACCTCTCCTTCCTTTATTGCCCTGTGTTGATGGGAATAAATGGCTAAAGTCTGGGCAAAGTCTTCCCCTGCTTCAAATACAAGCAGAAGAGGTAGAGTGGGCTGCTCCAAGAGTAAACACTGGGATGAGAGGACAAGAAAATACTTCCTCACAAGGTTAACAGCATTTTCTTTAGTATTTCGGTCAGGATGAAGAACCAACGTTAAAGCAGGACAATCAGATTGGAAGAAAGGAGCTTCCTCACTTCAGAGCAGTGCATGCAAACGTTTTCAAGGACGTGTGTGTGTGTGTGTGTGTGTGTGTGTGTGCAGAGTAAAGGCTGGCTTTGGGAGGAAAAGAGTGACATAGCACTCCCTTCCCTTAAATATCCCTAAAATTTACATGAATTCCAAATGCAAACTTTTGCTAATCATTTGTAGTATGGCTGGTATCATATGCCAAGCATTCCGAATCATTTCCTTAACCTGCATATTCACCCCATGAGGCATTCACTCTCTTCTGTCTATGAGTAAGGGCCATAGGGCTCACAGGAGATAAACACCTTTGCCCTTAAGTGCAGACTAGACTAGTAAGTAGAAAAGCAAAATTGGAAGCAGGAGCTTCAAATGGCTTCAGATGGCACACTTCAGATGGCACACTTCAGATGGCACGCTTGCCGCAGTGGAAGTATGGAAACTGTGCTGCTGGCAGCATGCTTAGTTTTAACTGAGCTGGACAGCATTAAGGTGGAAACAAATGGATGTTAGGCCAGGAAAGGTGATGCCAGAATATCCAGTCTTCTCAGCACAAGTGGCTTAAGCTCTTTCCTGCTGATGGGGCTGTTGGCTGAGGTTGGCTCTAAGTGGTTCCCCTGCCCTCCTGAGCCATGAAGATAGAGCTGTTGGCTGTGGCAGAGAAGAGTTTGGGAGGGTCCAACAGCAACAGGCTGCTGTTTGGAACTCTCACAAGTCATTTTTTTGTCCACAACTTTCTGTCAAGACCTGGTTGTATGGCTCAACTCAATGGCAGGTTTCTCCCATCTGTAGATAGTCCTGCTTACGTGACTCGGTTTGTTTTACTACTTTGGTGAGTCTCAAAGAACTTCAGTAAAGAAGGCAAAAGGGAATTGGAGGAAGGCATAATCTAGTTAGTGAATCCAGATCAACACCAAGACATAGATTCCTGGACCATTTGGGCTTTATTCTCATATAGCTGACTTTTATGTAAGTAAGTGTCGTGGCCCACCTTCCCCTTGGCGTGAAGCTGAGGAAAAACTTGAAAAAGCCATGTGTATTCCTGTTCTTCAGTCTCTTGCATTTCTTTCCTATCACAGACGTGTTATACTTTTGCTTGCTTACTTTCTTTTTTTCTTCCCTTTCTCTTCCTCCTCATTGGATAGAGTGTAGACTGCAAACTGATTTCCAGTTCTAGAAAAATCTGGTATATGGGTCTCAAAGGTCGAAGCACTCACTACCACACCATCTAGAATGCTCCTGTTTGTTTTAGAGAAAATTGGGATAGGGTGTATTAGCAGGGAGATATTTTTCTGTTCTCCTGGGTAATTTTTTTAAAAATGTAAATTTCCTTATTTTCATTTCTAGAACTGTGTTTCTTCCTGGTTGGCAGGCAGAGAATCAGCTATGGATCAAATGCACCCATGTGTCATGGATTAATGCATGCAAATGCTTTGATGACAGCAGGAGACAAGGGCTTGTAAGAGTGGATGCTGACTTGGGAAGAAAAAAAATTAATGAAGCTAGGAAAACGGCGATAGCAGAGAACATTGCAATTTTAGGTGCTAAATGACTTATTTTCAAACCCTAGGAGTATGGCAATATTATTCCTCGCCTCCTTCCTGTAACTAAGTGTTCTCAGAATGCATGGTGACCTACACTGAAGGAAAGATGTTGGAGGAAAGTCAGGCTTTTGGGAGAACTCTTATTTAACTAACAGAGTGTTTTCTTATTACATTACAAAAAAAAAAAAAAAAAATTCAGTGCTCATGGGTAGATCAGAAAGAGCTGAAATTCACCACTGTGATGCTAAAAGAGGAAAATTAAAAATTAAAAACAGGAACACTAGTCCGGTATGCCAACACTTCTATGTGTCACAGATGTCATTGCCAAGTGCCATGTCCCTGTGGATGGTTTAAGGAAACGACATTTGCTTGCCAGGTTTAGCTCGATGAAACGTGACTTTAATATCTGACCTATCTCCTCAGAGCGGAAGTCAGCAGAAGCAATTATTTTTGTCATGACTTTAAAAGCCTCTCTAGACTAGAATACCATAGACACACACACACACACACACACACACACACACACACACACACCCTGCATCATACATTGTTAAGGTATTATAAAATTGTATTTTAATCAGGGACAAGATTACCCTAGCAACCATCTAGACTAAGTTTTCATTAGATCCCTTGTTTGCCTCAAATTATTCCCTGCCAAATGATTGTTGACTCACTGGTGGGGTCTCTGCCATGCTGTTTTGGGGTATGATGCTGAGATTTGGGATGTTTCCTTTGTCTGACCTAGACAAGATATTTTAAGTCATGAAGCTGAGTTGCCTCTGGCCTGTTTCCACTCATAGCTTTCTTTATCATAGTGAATGATAACCCCAACCTTCCTATTGCTTACACCAACACCTTACCATCACTCTCAGCTCTGGGCTTTCTCCCAGATTTCATATTGACTTTACCAGTAGGGCTACTCTCCCAAATTCATGACACATCTAGACTCTGCTCACATCTCTGCACCTTTCCAGATGGTTATTATGTCCTGTAATGTAGATTGTTGCAGAAGCACTTGATAGCCTCTTACTTTCTTCTCATTCCAGCAGCAGACATATAGTTGGACTTCATTTTGATTTATTTGTCAGTCCACACTCTATCTCGGCTTCATATTTCTCTCAAGGAAAGAGCCACCGTTCTTACAGTGATCCCACATGATACAAACTCATGACCTCATTATTACTGACAGCTCTCTCCTCCTTTGATGATACTTCCTTCACCCATAAAGATCTCCCTGTTTTCCTTTAAAAGACAGATACACACCTGTGCCCATGAGCTTTTGCTCTACCTGGAACACAGTCTCTCATATCTATGTGATGCACGTCCCTACCCTCTGTTCTGGCACCTCATATGGACTCTGTGGTCCTGTAGGACTCTTTATGGACTTTTGATTTCTCCATCCTTCCAGGTCTGCAGATCCCCACTTCTTCCCATTTTTGTGGCAGAAGCACTTTTTGTTGTAAACTTACTGTAACTCCCTCATGCTTATGTTTGTCTGTCTCCGCTAAAACATGAGCTATACAAGGGCCATGGTTCTATTGTTTTTGACACTTGATAAGCCATAGGCTGAAAAACAAGTCCTTGATATATTTTCAAGCAAATCAAGGAAGAAATGAAATTTTAGCATTTCATCGTATGAAAACCTTTCCCTCTGTTTCTTATTAAATATATCTAACTAGTCCCACAGATTCCTCCCCAAGCCCCTGCCCTCAGCTCTTTGCTGAAAAAGAAATAACTTCCTGTGGTTCTGTGAGAACTAGCATGCCATTGCTAGTCACAGGGGTGAGTATAGATAGGTTTTAGGCCAAGACCAAATGCTTGTGAGTGTGAGGTAACTGGCCTAGCAAGGATCAAGATGTGTTTCTCGGCTGGTTTTTACGACCCACGTGATACCAAGTCATCCCCACCCAGGGAGGGTCCATTTTTCCCCTCAATTCTTTAAGAGAAATTCAAAAGAGAGGTTATAATAAACGCAGAGAAGTTTTAAAGAGAGAAATTTGGTGCTATGAATGTTTTTTTTTTCTTCTAACATAATGGTGTCTACATACCATGCCGCTTTTGTCCTGTCTTGAACAATGAGTACTGTATATGCACACCTTACATACCATCCTTGCTAATGAATCCCAACAGTAACTAAAAGGGGCAGAGCCTTTCATTACCTTAATTTCCAATTTCATACAAGTAATAAATGGCAGAGTTGGAATTAAAACGCAGTCTGACTCTTGTATCTCCTCCTCACCTCCGTGTGGCATGTTGAACCGACTCTAGTGCGTGCTGCTAACAGGGATGTGGCATGCTGGTCTGATTCTAGTGTGCGTTGTTTAACACTTTGTGGCATGCTGGCTTGTGTGTGTCTTCTTTATGGAAGGTGACACACCATTCTCTTGGGATGCCATTGTTAAGGAAAAAAAAAAAAACACAAAACAAAAACAGATTTCCTGGATCTCATACAGGGTACTTCGTAAACATCTCCTCTGAGACATGAAGAGTTCATCACCTTTTGGGATAGACTGGTTCAGTGTTTGATAGCTCAAAGTGGATCTGCTTTCTTTTTATTTAATCACAAAGAGGAAAGCAAAACAAAAACAGCTGAATAAAACAAAAGTTTCCGAGACCAAAACAAAACAAATCAAATCCCATAAACAAAACACAAACAGGGAGTTTATTTTGTATTAGTCAACTATTGGACTTGGGCCTGCCCTAGAGTACTATTTGCACTTCATATTCGTTGGCAAAGGGAACATCATTTTCTCCAATGGAGTGTCACTGGCTGGACCAACCTCTCTTTCACATTTACTTAAATTGAAGATAATTGGAGCTAGGAAGATGAGGTGAGTTGACTTTAAGTTTATGGGTGGTTAAACAGTCATAGTGCCTTCTAGAGAAGAGCCATTCAGAGATGGTGAGCCAATGTCTCTGTCTTCATTCTTTCCTGGGCCAAGCTAGTTGTCCACCATGTGATATGCCACAATTGTGGATAAGTACAGCAGTGTTGCTATGTTACCATGACTTTTATTTAAACAGTAGAAATGTCCACATAGCTACATTGGTAACTGTGTTACCCTGCCAACTCCTATGGAGCTCTCCATTAGTGAAGAGCCCCAGGTCTTTTTCACACATGCCATACAGACATCGTGTCTCTTTCTGTTTCTGCTTTCCCAGCTGGCTGTTTGGATCCAAGTGTGGACTCTGAGTTTGGTCCTGTTCCTTTCTATCTCATTAGGTTTCAACCTTCATTTCCTCTCATTAGAAACTGTCAAAAGTGTTAATACTCTTACAACCACTGAGTTCTCAGCTTAATGGTTTTGAATGAATAAAGAAATCTGTATGTTAATAGTTAATACATTAATTCCTAAGCATGAATGGAGAATTTGCCATGCTCCAAAACTGCTGTTGCCATGTGAATACTTTATCATTTTGTATCGGGGTGGTGGGGGTGGAAATGGAAGATACTTACCGTGACTGTCATGTAAGTATGAGGACCTGCATTTGGATCCCTAGTACCCACATGAAAAGGCAGGTACACTACATGTCTATAACTCATCATTGGGAGAGAGGAGATAGGAAGATCTCTGGGGCTTGCTAGCTTGCTAGTCCAGAAAATTATTCAGGTTAAAAGTGCCTTGAGAAACTCTTTTAAAAATACAAGGTAGAGAGCAATTGAGGAAAGTATCTGTGGTTGACATCTGTAAGTCACATAGTCATGCCAGTGTGCCTGAACACAACCTATGTGGGAGTACACACACACACACACACACACACACACACACACACACACACATGCACACACATGCACAGGCATGTAGATAACACACATGGAGAAGAACAGTTTCAAGCTGTTGCTTACACATACGACCTTAGAGATGGGAATTCCAGGAAAAATGTCTTTAAATGATAACATCAACTCATTTCAGAATGAGGAAGTGCAATGGAAATATGTGAGGCAGATATAACAAATTTATAAAAACTACATTTGTTAAAGTTAAAAATATGCAATTTGAATATTATCTTTTATCCAACATATTCAAAAATCTTTTCTCTGTGCCTGCTGATGACAAGTTATTATATACTTGACTGCTTAAAGCCCTAGAAGTAGATTATCCCATAGTGATCGAGAAGACAGGCTTAGCATAACTGTCTGCAGGTTTGCAATCCTTTGATTGTTGGTATTCTCTAACTGTGCTGGCCACATCACTGTGATCTCTACATCCATGCTGCCTCTTCCTCTGATGTCTATCAAGCTTCCCTTGTTCTCACTCATAGGATACTTGTCTTTGGATTTAAGGCTGTCTAATCCAGGATAAGCTCATCCTCAAGATTTATAATCACTGTTTTTTGTTTTTTCCTCCTCTTTGCCCTGCAAGGTAGTATTTACTCACTGTGTAAAGTTACAGTCATAGGTTCTTTCTATGTGTTGGAACTAGAGTCAGGAAACATGGACATGTTGTTTGGGTGGTAAGGATTTTTCAATCCATTGAAATGATCATGCATTTTGTCATTAACAATATAACATGATTTCAAGAGTTGTTTTTACTTTAGTTTTTCCTTCAAAGTGCTTGGTGTCTGGTCTTGTGCTGGCAATATGTTGGCCTGCAGACACTCAGGACTTACCATAAATTTTTGATCTGCATATAGAATTTATTGAAATCTGTAGTTGAATAAGATCTAGTCACACATTCAAATTATTCTAATTATATTTAAAAGTTTTTCTCTGTGGAAACTAAACATCATTTTGAAAATTTAAATTAAGTAAATTCAGTAAGATTATAGCCATCTTTATGGTTCCCCTGGCCATGCTTCAAGTCTCTGAAAGCCATGTGATAAGAACTTCAGGAGAACTAACTCTTCTATTTTCCCTCAGGCAGACACCAAAGGCCCTCTTTATTCCTGTAATTAACATCTTCTCAGAATGTTAACTTGATGTTCTATAAGATGAAGAAATAAGAGAATATAGTTAAAATGTCAAAAGGATGGATATAACTAGAAATAAGATGGAGAGTGTTATTAATAATGCCCAACAGTAATGTCCTATCAGTAAAACAAGCTATAAAGATAAAATAAGTTTTGACCAGTCCACACTTAATGGTGTTCTATGTCTTTCATCTTTTATATGGTACATTTTGCCCAAGAGCTTTCCTAAATGAGATACTGATTGTCTACTTTCAATAGCAACCCCAGACTGAAATTTACCCTGCTTAGAAACAGAAAGAATGCTCCCTCCTTAGAGGCTTCAGAGAGAGCATGAATCAGCTCCTGCATAATGTGAATTGTGTGAGTATGAGCTTCACTTCAATACCAGAAATAATTACACCAGTAAAAATGATGCCACAGCTCCAGAGACAGTCAAGTTTCCACAGTCTTCTGGTGCTTTCACTGTGTAGTATCACTTGAGTGTTGAAACCGCTTCCTATGATAGCTCAGATCTTTTTTTTTTTTAAGTTTTAGTATTTCTTTACCCCAAAAGATTTCTTATTTAAGAATAGAAACTTGAAGGTCTCAGCTGGGAATATCATAATACAATCATTATTGGAGGAAGATAAATATTCAGTATCGACTAAGGCCTAGAATTATCCATATTGAGAGACTGATGTGGAAGTAATTTCCTTGTGGGATGCCTGGTGACGAATTTTATGTCCCATCTGGATTCTCATTTCATGCCACAGATGTTTCTGTGGGATGCTGCGCTAATACCAGTAGGTGCTGGAAAAGATGAATAAAGGTCTACTTTAACTCCAGAGCAGTCATGAAACTGTAGGCAATGCTCACAAATGAAAAGGGAGGAAGAGCAGGGAGGAGCCAGTGCTGAGGTGTGAGGGATGCGGAAGAATAATGATGTGGACCTGGAGGAGCCAGGAAAGCCTGCTCCTTGGAGGAAGGGACAGAGGAACACATCTGCAACACAAATGAAAACAGTCATCTCCACTTGTCGAGTTGTTTCTGGGCAGCAGACTGGTCATAACAACAGAAGATAGCACACAACGGTCTGTAATGGAAAAGGATGATGGGTAAGGGGAGCGGGAAAGTCAGAAAGTTTTGTTTAAAAAAGTTAACATGACCAATTCACTGTGTAAACATCCGTCCCTGAGCCCTTAGTAACACAGAGCTAGACTGCGTTACTCAGGAGGTGAGACTGATGACTTCTGTCTTCTATTGTACTTCCTGTAGCTCCCCTTTTTTCATTTCTAATGTATGTACTGCTTGAGACATATCCCATTGAGATAAGCCCAAGCCAGAATCAGAGGGATGTGGTTCTTAGACTTAATCTCTAAATTATACCTATTTGAATCTTCTTATAGATTTTCCTTCTCAAGCCTGCAGGGCTTATTTATTTATTCATTGGCCATGTTGGAATCTGAGTCTCAGTGTTTATATTTTCTCTGAGATCTCCTAAGGTTTTATGTCTTAAGCCTTGTGCTCATGTCTTCGGGTCTTTCCTGATTGTTTGGGTTTAAGCTGTGTTGTCTTCGAACAAATCAAGAGCCTCTCTGATCTGTGTGAGACCATCAGTTGAAACTCTCGCCATACCTTATTCTGGTACAGTGAGCCAAGGGGTAGACAGAGATGCCCTCTAGGTAGGTGAGTGCGCTAAGGCACAGGGAGGGAGAGGTGCTAACATGACCAACAGCAGAGGATTAGCCAAGCCTTCTTTAGAATTATTAATTCCTTATGTTTTCTTCCCTTTTGATCCCAGGCTCATGTAAATCCAAAGTGTTTAGCTCCTAACCCCAAACCCATCTGATCCCAGTAGCATGTGGGAAAAAAGGGTAGCAAAAGTGTCAAGTTACATCTGGCCTTTGCTGATACTCTTTGGAGGTAGCACACAGGAAGTAGTGCGTGTAGAGAAAATATGAATTTACTAGAATTCCTCTTTACTTGGTCCCAGTGCTTCCAGCATTTGCCTATGCCCATCCATTTCCTCTAACCCCCACACCCCTCCTTTCCTACCCATCTAGCTCTCCCTCTAGTCTCCAATCTCCATCCTTGCTCTCTCTGGCTGTCAGCTTCTCTGTCTATATCTATAAGGACACCAAATCATTTGTTTAATACAGAAAACTACTCCTCTTGAGCTTCTCAGTTATGCCAATCTGCTCAGTAAGATGAGATTTTTTTCCTCAGGACCTATGGACTCAGTGGCTCATGAGACTGTTTTCATGATCCTCCTTTGATAGTTTAGGGACAAAAATGTAGTACTTGTGTGCATAAATAGGTGTTAGACTGCATTTTAGAGTTTATATTATTATTTTTATTGTTTCTTCCTTCCTTTCTTCTTCTTCTTCTTCTTCTTCTTCTTCTTCTTCTTCTTCTTCTTCTTCTTCTTCTTCTTCTTCTTCTTCTTCTTCTTCTTCTTCTTCTTCTTCTTCTCTCTTTGTCCTCCTC